>JAVJIF010014585.1:0-90032 GCA_038442645.1 Agave tequilana | reverse complement strand
AAATATGGAGTCTCTCTCAACAAATAACTCTCCCCCTTTTTGACATCATCAAAAGGGCAGGTCACTCAGCACCACCAGCAGCATCATCCTCTGAAGAACCTTCCTCAGCATCGCCTTCCTCAGACGAACTCACCTCCGCGTCACCCTCTGCCATGGTCTCATCACCATCATGATCATCCTCATGACCGACCTCCTCTGGATCGATACCAGCAACGCCGGGCTGTGGAGGTGGAGCCGCAGTAGGGTCTCTGATAGGAATGGAGGACCGGAGGATGGAAGAGGACGAGAAATGGTCGTGGGGATCTGGACCAAGCATATCGAATTTCGCAAATAATGTCTCAAATTACGAATCCACGAATCTCATGGCGTTCGCAAAATAAGTCATGTCATTGCGAAATCCCTGGAAGCGCGAGTCCATCTCCGCGCGAAGGGCTGCATCACGCTGCTCCAAATCCGCCGAAAGGCTGTGTCTCGCTGCTAGATCCAAGACTGATGCTCCTGGATCTGAGAGCGAATCTCAGAAGATTTGAAGGACTGGAACTCAGGTGATAAAGATGGCACAGATGCAGATGAAATCCCTGGGACGGAAGAGGATCCAGGGGCCGAAGATGACCCTGGGATATCAGCAAGAGGTGCAGGAGGGTGCTCTTGTGCGTGACAACGCATTTGAGCCTGCATCCTCTTCAAAAGGACGCTGTCTAAATTTACAGCAGGCTGACAGGGAGTCTCAGAGGATAAATCAAAACCTAATCTCTGAAGCAAATGAGTAATAAGCATTCCATAAGGCAAGTGCCTACCGGACATGCGGATATGGTCAGAGGCCATGTGTGTAGCAATGAGGTGAGGAAAATCAATCTTGATGCCTTTCAGAAGGCAATAGATTATGAGAGGAACTGAACCCCTAGCATTGCTATACTCACCGGACTTAGGTAAAATATTGTAGAAAATGAATTTTGCAAGGACTTGGGAGGTGAGGGTAAATTTGTTGACCTCCTCATTCCTTACTAAACCGGGGTTGTCATCCCCTGAATCAAAGTGGAGGCGGTGAGCGCAGACTCACCGTCCGGATACTCAAAGTCGTGTAGATCAAAAGTATAAACATCCACTCCTCCAGAGGAGAGATGTAGCAAGTCAGCAAATCGTGATATAGGGATGTCTATATCTCTCCCTAAAACACGTGATCTAACACGACCTCCCTCAAAGGCATAGTTTGCATAGAAATAGTGAACTAGGGATGTGTAGACAGGTTCCCTAATAGTCATAAAATGATGCAAAGAGTTTCTTTTGAGGATACGAGGGATGCCTAGGTGTTCAAAATCCTTTAGAATTACACATCTTCCCGAAATTACAGATTTTTTGAAAGTTGTATGAAACGATTTTCTGCAAGATCATTCACAAAAGGTCTTTTAGGTGTAGGAGTGGTGGAAGATGAGGGACTATGCTTTTTCCCTTCTCAGACCTGGATCTCTTTGACATTTTTGGTGAAAAGAGTGATTTTTAGTTGATTTTTAGGGTAGATGGATATGGCTTGATCTAAACAAAGAAACCTAGAAATCTTTGACAAGTGAAAGGAAAACTAAGAGCTAGATATCAAGATTTAGAGTAAAAAGATGATTTTTACCTGAAAATGGAGAAACCCTAACCCTAGATCATGAATCCCTGAAATCCTGATGGTGAGGAAGCCCTGAGACTGAAGATCTATCCCACAAAGAGTGAATCCAACTTGGTTTTGAAGGAATTTGAAAGATTTTGAGTTGGGAGAATTTTTGGAGAAAGGGGAGAAAGGGGATCGTCGGTTGGGTTGTGAGAGAAGTGAGAGAGAGAGTGAAATAAATAGCAGATTTGGGGCTGAAATCGACGCACGGTCGACTGGGCCGGTCGACCGAAAAAACCCGAGAGCACTGTAATCCAGAGCGGTCGACCGGCAACAGAGAGCAAAAATTGTTCTCTTTCAGGCACTGGCAGTCGACCGGGGTTAGGGCCGGTCGACCGGCTTTGCCCAAAAACTGTGGACAGACAGAGCTCCAAAAAAAAAAATTTAAATAAAACTATTTAACAATTAAATAGGATATATATATAACATACAAAAATACAACAATGTTTTTAAATCTTCATTAGGTTTTCATGTCAACCAAAATATTCACACAAAACATTTTATTTAATTTTCATACAAAAACAAAGTTTTAGAGATGTTGAAGCCGAATACTCGGTGACGGGTTCTGAACTTCATCCTCTTGATTCCTCTTGAATGAGTTGAGGTGCGCAATTGCCATCTCTAAGGTATTTGCTTGAATATGAAATTTTTACAAAATTTTATTTCTAGTTTTGAAAATACAATGTGTATATATAAATAAGCTAGTCTAGGCATGGCATGTAGACATACAATGGACATGGTATGAAAGACAAGATATTAAAACATGGCATATACACAATCATGATAGGGATGTAAGTTTACACTAGCATATATCAATGTATCATAAAAGTAAACTAACAATCCTATACATGTGTATATAAATAACCAAACAAAAACTTTTAAATGGAGAAGTTATCAAGCATGGGCAATCTCCAAAATAGGTGCCTCCATGATAGCGATGCAAAGCGATGTGTTCTTTGAGCTTAGTTGCATCCACCACCCGGGCACCGTCTCCCCCTAAGTCTTGGAGGAAGAAGATCCACCTGCATCATCTAATTTGGTGGGTCTTTTGGTACCCATATCTTTTTGAGTCCTTTTGAATTAGTACCGGGACGAACCCAAACATATTTATTATGCACATTATTTTTAGCAAAACAAAACTTTTCTAAATGGCCTTTGCGGCCACAATGCGTGCAAATGTAAATTCTACCACTACCATACATGTATGCATGTTTAGTGTGTGTGCATATTTCCGTGCATGTGCATGGTGAGTGTGTTTCCCTTGGGTTACTCCCTTAGGAAATCTAGATGCAAATTTATTTAGATCAAAAGCAACACACTTTTAAGAGTTGAATCTAAAACATCAACTCGTTTTTGAATTTTCAAAAATTCATTTTTGTTACATGATGCAATGGGGGTTTTCCCTTTACAAGCTAACTTATGATTTTCAAAATCAATTTTTACTTTCTTAAAAGCACAAGATAAATCATTTTTCTCTTTTTCAATAATATTAATTTTGTCTTTTAAAGACTCATTTTCCCTTTTTAATTTCTTATTATGAGATTGAGAAATCTCATATCTATGTTGTAATTCTTCGAAAAATTGAGCTAACTCATCCATAGTCAACTCATCCTCATCTAAAGAGTTGTCAATAGTTACCTTCGAAGCATCGTCTCCATGTGCCATAAAACACATGTGCGCGGCGTCGTTTTCCTCTTCGGATTCCGATTCCGTGTCATCCCACGTGGCCACCATGGCTTTCTTCTTCTTGGGGCCGTTCTTGGAGGTGGTCGCTTGAAGAGCGGGGAAATCGGCAATGAGGTGTCCGATCTTCTTGCAATGAAGCAAGGACCGGGTTCTTCTCTTTTCTTTTCATACCTTCCTTGAGGTCTCCCTCTTCGGAAGTTGATTTGCCGTCCCTTCTTGTAGAACATCTTGCCCACCTTCCGGATGAGCATGGCGAAGTCCTCATCGCAATCCTCCGATGAGTCATCCTCTTCAAGAATGGTTGGAATGGCTTTGAAGGCGATCGCTTTCTTCTTGGGCGCCTCCCTCTCTTCTCTAACCTTCATTTCCATCTCATGTGTTTTGAGATTTCCAATGAACCGAGAAGTCCATTACCTCCCGATCGTTGAGCTCCTTGAGGGTAGTTGCCTTCACTTCCCAAGATTTGGGAAGAGCCCGAATGACCTTCCGAATCTTTTGGTCATTATCGATTGTGTCACCTAGAGAAGATAAGGCATTAGTGATCTTGGTGAAACGTGTGAGCATGTCATCAATGCTCTCATTATCAAACATGTAAAAATTCTCATATTGAGAACGTAGCAAGTCAATCTTGGATCTTTGACTAGTAACGTTCCTTCATGAGTCACAATTAAAATATTCCAAACTTCAAATGCGGATTTACAATTAATGATGCGTGCTAGGTCATCCTCATTTAGAGCTTGGGTCAAGGCATATTGGGCTCTAGCATTTGCCTCATAGTCCTTGGTGGTGTCCTCGGACCATGAACTCTCATCGGTGAGGGGTTCAACAAATTCTCTAGTGATGGCCCTAGCTACTCTAACACCTAGGGACTTTAGAAATAGGTTCATCTTGACCTTCCAAATAGGGAAGTTCAAGCCATCAAACTTTGGTGGGGACTTGATGCTAGAAAAGTCAAGTGATGCCATGGATGAATAATATAAAGCACAATATATGAAAAATGCAACTAATATAGCCAAATAACAAGGATCTCCCTAAGGTGGTTAAACAAATTGTAGGGTTAGGCTCTGATACCAATTGAAATCACCTAGAGGGGGAGTGAATAGGTGATGGCTATATGAAATGTGGCAATAATGCGGAATTAAAAATTCTACTAACAAATTGCTCAAATAAAAAGACTATCAATAAACACAATAAGAATTGCAAGAAATAAAGGAGTTGAGTTTAGAGAAAATTCGAGCAAACGCAAACACAAGTATATGTTTCCGAGGTTCTAGCCACGCTCTACGTCCCCGCCTTCACACTTGAAGGATTTCCACTATTGTCGATCCCACCGGATCTTCAATACAAGGACACACTTGTCCGATCACTTGTGATGCCGCAACACCACCCGGAGTACACTAGCTCGCCTTGAGGCTGATGCCTCTACAACTTCGCTCAAGAAGAAAATGATCACACTTGATCACAAAAATAGCTCACTTGCACAATCCTATAACCAATATGTAGATGTAGAATTTGGGATTGTGTAGTGCAAAATCTAGAGAGAAGTAGAGGAATAGGCTTCAAATGGGTGTATGAAAATTTTGGCTTTGAAAATCTTTTCTAAAATGAAGACTTGAAATTCTTATGAAAATCTCTTGTAAAAATGTTTTGAAATTGTTATCTTATCATGTTGAAGTGACCCTCTATTTATAGGGGTTGAAAAACTGGGTAAAACAGCAAGAGAGATTCGTTGGGGTGAGATCCCAACAAAATCTGTCAGAAAAATAGAGCTGTTTGAGTCTGTCAGAACTTCTGACAGCTGCCGGTCGACCGGGCCGGTCGACCGCCAACGGTCATATTTTTGACCGTTGGGGGACTACGGTCGACCGCCCGGTCGACCCGAACAACAGAGAGCACTGTAAGTGCCCCGGTCGACCGGAGCGGTCAGCCGACGTACACACATGCACAGCGTGTACGTTGGTCGACCGGGACGGTCGACCGGCTCCTGTCAGTTCTGAAAAATCAGAACTGTAGAAAGCCAGAACTTGGGTCTTTGGATTTGGTCTTATGGTTTAGGGTTTTGGACTTTGTAAAAATAGGAGTATGACCATATGTCACTACCCTAACATGTTAAAACATTTTGATAAAGTTTTTCTTTGATAAAAACTTGTTTTTCTCAAAATCGGTTTTTTCCAAAGAAACTTAGAGTTTCTAAAACAAATTTCCGAAAAACATGTTAGCTATAAAACTAAGTTGAAAATAGAATTTGAAATTGTTTTTGAAGCCATATATCAAACTAAAGTGTGTGTAAGTGACAATCCCATAAATCTACTTCTAACATCTAGTTTTGACAAAAAGTCTAAAAGAAAAGCAAAATTACAAATCTTAGACTTTTTCATTGTCTTGATCTTGACTTGGTCTTTTCTTCATGTCTTGATCCCGAAGCTTCCTAATGTGCTTAGCTTGGGAATGCACATCTTTAGCGGCGTCCAAACTTGTGAGTCTTGATAGTGGAGCCGTCAAATCAACCTGTTTAACCTGAAATACTTTTAAACAAAATTGTTAAATACATAACTAAATATGGTTGTTATCATCAAAATATTCAACGGGATATTGGCTAATGGCCTTTGGGCCAACAATTATTAGTATCTGGGATCGTTACAATACTTGTACAAGTAATAAGATACACTTGATTATTATGTTTTTGTTCTTCATTGCTCATTTGTACTAATTATATGTACTGTATAACCTTATTTTGATGATTCTTGCATCTTAACTTGTATTCCCTATTTTTGTACATGTTTTTCTTCATAAAAATGTGTTTAGCTCATGTATATATTAACTTTGTCTAAAACTAATAGATATACATGTATATCCTAGAGTCATTTGCCTTCATGCAAAATTATAATATGAACTCATTTATGTTTGGGATATGTATGTATACTTTTAGTTTCGACAAAACATACATAAACCTTGAAGCTAGTTTCTTTTTAAAGTTTTGGATGATTTTATTTCAATTGAGCTTCAATACCTTATTTTCATGATTCTGCTGATTACATGATTTTTGTACACTATATATCTTTTGTTTACTCATAGTTTTGATTTATGAGAACTATATATGCTTTATCACTTTTTGAGCATCGATTCTCGTGTAATTATCATATTTCAAGGATATATTTGTATTTTGTTCCTTATTTGAAGGACTTCGTACTAGTTTTCAAAATTAACATAAAACTAGTTTCGTTATTCTTCAATTTGGTAGAGTTTTTCAAATATGTTAAAATTATTTATCTTATTTTTGAAAACCCTAACCAACCTAAGGACGGTTGGATGGGCGAGCATGCATTGTGTGTCTTATTAAAAATCTATTTAACATGTGCATGAATAGGGTAGTAGCTATGAGGTATACATGATTTTAAGAAAAATTCATTTTTTATACTCATATTTGTTTTCTATACATGTATGATTCAAATTTCAAGTGATATTTTCATACATACATATATATGATTTATTGTGCTAAGTTTAAAAATGTTAACTCTTTATAGTACAAATTATTCCATGATAAGCTTGATTCAGTTCTTAATGTCAATTATTTTTCAATTGGTATCATATATAAGCTTATGCACTATTTCAAAAAAAAAAAAAGAAAAGTTCTTTAAAAACTTGATTTCATAATATTTATGTTTTCCTATAAGTGGTATTCATGTTGATGTTTACTTGTAAAATAATATTTATGCTTACCTACAAGTGATTATTAACATTTGCTTTGCCACCTATTAGTGGTATATCAAAATTTGTTTTGTTGAAAAATTTGTTTTAAAAAAGTTTTCAAAATTTGTTTGAAATATATTGCATATATGCAAGGGGAGCTTAACATCTCCTCTATATATAGATTCATATTGAGTATATCTCACATATTGAGAAGCTTAACCTCTCTTCTTTATGTGATACGCGTGTGCAGGGGAAGCTTAACATCTCGGCTTATACATTATATATATGCTTTATATGGGTTTGGGTCTGGTCATCCCTTCTCCTAGTAATGCATATATGCAGGGGGAGCTAACTTAACGTCTCTCCTTTTCATGAATGTATATCGCATATACATCCTTCTTGATTGCTTTTCTTCGCCCCTTTGTTAATGAATTGACAAAAAAAAGGAGAAGAATTTAGAGAGTTTATATATGCATACCATGTGTTTATGTTTATGCATATATGTTTGTTTGTTTAAGTACCTTTATTGAATATTTTTATTGTTTATTGCTATGCATGAGTTAAGGGAGAGCTTCTATGAAGCATATCTTTAACCCATGCATATATATAACTCAATGAGTTTTGTCATCATCAAAAAGGGGGGAGATTGTTGGCCCAAAGGCCCATCACTCTAGTTTTGATGATGATTAACTCATGTAGTTATTGTACTAATAATCTTGTGTTTATTAAGTTTTAGATATTCAAACAAGATCTTAGTCAATGTTTAGCTTCAATAAAAGAATTGAAATCAAGTTTTGATGCTAGCACGTGTTGATTCAAGAGCTCGCGCTTCAAGATCGCATCAAGTACTCAAAGTAGAGTCTAGCTCATGGAGCATGTTTTGGACATAGTTAAGATGAAGAAGAAGACTATCAAGAGAAAATTTTCAAGACTTGAGTCCTTGTTTGTAAGTTTTAAGATTTATATTTTTAGACAAAATGTAAAGGATAAATTAGTTGTAGATTGTTCAAGCTCATGTACACACACACACACACACACACAATTTATATGTGTTTTCATAAGAATTATTTTGATTTTAGAAAATATCATTTTGGTTTTGACCTTCTAAGTAGATATCCTTATTTTTCATGAATAGATTTAATCAAAATGAGTTTATTTAGTTTATATGTATTTTGGATTTCATCCATACATATTGTTGGTTCAAATGTTTAGAAAAACTTATTTGATGTTTCTATATCATGTGTTTAAGTTTATTTAAGTCAAAACTTTGTTTAGAGCTTATTGTCAAAAATATAGATTTCATCTTATATGTGTATTGGATCATATCCATACACACTACACTTCAAATGAGTTTTATTATCTTGTTTTTGTACTTGAACAAGCTTTGAAAAAATATTTTTTAAATTGAAGATTGATTTTGAAAAATACGATTTCTGGTTTAAAATTAAAATTCTTTATCGCAAAAATAGTTCAATATGTCTGTAATATATGTTGATTTATGATCACACATATTTGTAATTCAAAGTATTTCAATGAACATATTTTTGCAGATTTTATGTGATTTTATGAGATTTCATAGGATATTGAAAGACCAAGTTTTAATCCCTTTTTAAAACCCTGACACGGCTTTTTGGCGGTCGACCGACTAGTCGACCGGACCAAAAGTCGGTCACTGAGCGGTTGACTGATGTGCACAAAAATGTGCACAAGCCCTGGCTTGAGGGCCAGTTGACCGGGTGGTCGACCGATCCAGAGAATTTACTCTCTGGATCTGACCACGGTCGACCAAGCAGTCGACCGGCCAGAGAATAGTGCTCTCTGGTTCTTGCCTCGGTCGATCGACCAGTCGACCAACAGGTCAAGACCTGGGTGCGGTCAACCGGGCGGTCGACCGGCAACCCCAACGGCCAGTCGACCGGCCGTTCAACTGACAAGACAATTTAGCCCCAACGGCTAGTTTTTGACAACCTATATATATTGGGGTTTTGGGCCAATTTTTGTTAAGATTTTTGGGGGAATTTTCTAGAGCTATTTCTTATCTTCCACAGAAGTTTTTCAACAAGTTTTTAAAGCTTTTATTTCCAAATCAAAAGAGTTTTTCAAGAGTGAATATCTTGATTTTATCAGAAGCTTTCTTGAGTTTTCCACCTCCAAATCTATTCAAGTTTTTCTCACACAAGCTTGAGCTTTTTATAGTCTTATCTATCTTATAGGAGCTTTGCTTGTGAGAGTATTTGTTGGTGATCAAAGAGAAGAGATCACCAAGTGTTCTACCTTGTATTGGAGAGTATTGTAGAGGTTCAGCCTCGGCAAACTTGTGAGTTCATGTTGTGTTCTTCTTGCGGGAGCAAGTGAGGGACTTGTGAGTCCAAGAGTTCTAGTGTGAACTCGTTTTAGGTGTTGAGGCACCGGGTAATCTTGCAGGATTATTTTAGTGAAAATCCTTCATAGTGTTGAAGGCGGGGACGTAGAGCAAGTATGCTCAAACTTCAAAATAATTCTTCTGTGTTTGCGATTGCTCATCTCTCTCTCACTTATCTTTATATATCTTGCATGTTCTTATTGTGCTTATCTTTATATGCTTGATATATCTTGTGCTCTATTGACATATATACTTAGGTTGATTGTTTGCTCACACTTGTATTCAACCAAGAGAGCCATAGTGGCACCTCAACTCTTAATCTAGAGGAATCTTGAGGAGATACTGCAGAGCCCTTCACCAGGAATTCGGATACATTCTTGTGTTATACGTTGTGTGTAGTGTAATAGTTTTTAGATTGCATATTAAGTTTTTAATCCCGTATGAGTTTGCAGTAGATTAGCTTGTCACCTATTTACCCCCTCTAGGTGACTTACATCTCTCTCACTGTCACTTCCTCTCACTCCCTCAACTTCTCCCTGCGGCCGACCACTGCTGGCAGACCACCAATGATCGCCGAGTCGTCATGCGGGCAAGCCAGCCCCTCCTCTCTTTCCCCTATTCTCTCCTCTCTCTCCTCTTCTTTATCTCCTCTCTCTCTCTTCTACTTAATCTTCTTGTTCTTCTACATATCCTCTCCTCTCTACCTGGCGCCCAGCTCCACTGCACACCTGGTCGCTGCCGGCACAGCCCTTGACTACCGCGAGCCAATCCCTCTACCTCCTCCCCTTCTTTTTCTCTCTTTCTCTCTTCTCTTCTATCTCTTTCTTTTTATTTTCCTCCCTCTCTTTTCTCTCTCCTCTTCACCGTTGGTCGACGGGCCGTTGCCGATGCCGCAGCGCACCAGTGACCATCACTGCTGGCCACCACCTCCTTCCACCTCCTCCCTTTCTCACTCTCAATCTCTCTCCATTCTTTCTCTCATGTTGGATCTGAACCCAACAACCTGCACCCAAACCTAAACCTATTAACACTATAACCCATAAACCCATTTCTTAAGTCTAATGAGTTTGTGTAAATTTTGCATAAAACCCCTCTGCTAATTAAAGTTATTACTTTTTACACTTTTTAAATTACAAATTTAACCTGTTTTTATTAATTCCAGTGTTCAGGCGATATCTTGACCATCCGGAGTCCGATTTGGACGATTCTCATGCCATTGTGATCATAAAAAATGAGATTCATTCCTGTGATAACATGTGAGTGTTTTTATCATGCTCTGCTTCCCAAAATACATGAAAACGGAGTCACGATGAGAGTCGGCGAGTATATACGCGAGAAAATACCCCACACATACACGCTAAGCCTAAAATAACCTGAACAAGCTATAAAATCTACTACGATAAATCAATATCACTGCAATATGACATATAAATATCTAATACAATGATAGCAGATGAATAAAGGAAAGAAATAGTAACTTGACACGATATAGATAGAATCAGAAAATAATATAAATAAAAGAGCAAGAATACCTATGATCAAGAAAAGAGACCCAGCTCCTCGTAACGCATGTAATCCTCTCCAAATACCTGATCAGTAATAAATAGCCACAAAATTGGATATGCAAATTCAGGGAGTCAGAACTCCTAGTGAATGTGTGAGAATAGACTGGAAAGATGCACATGCATATAAATATGAACATATAATAATAGTATAAACTGGAATAAGAAATGACATGAATAAGTAAATAAACAGTAATGTGGATAGCACACAGTAGAGTATGTATCCAGTCAGGTATTCAGTCAGGTATTCAATTAGGTGTCTATTACAATCTATATATTAGGCGGGTATAGTCAGTCAGTACTAGAGTCAGATGTCCAATCAGGTCAGGTGTAACATCGGGTGTCCAACATACATACATATATCAGGCATAAACAATCAATTACACTACATTATGGACAGTTTATTATTATTATGTCAGCGAACACCAATTGCCACCTGTAATAAACGCATCCTATACTACGCCTATCACACGTGACAATCGAGGTCCTAAGTTATTAAAAGTGATCGGTTAGAGACATTGTCTATGCTTTAGGTGTGTCCCTACATACCCGGGACCACGGCCCAGACTCCTGGTGCTGAATCAGGCCCTACCGCTAGGTAGTCATAAACATGTATAACAGGAATAAGAATAGGACGGGGTGCCAGTCACCCCGGGAACCCTGCAGTGGAACCCTCTTTCGGCTGGGCAACTTATATCCTAGGTCCACCCAAAATACAGACGTTGTCTCCTCCTCCAATTTTCCCAATCCTAGTGTAGTTATTTAATATCATGTTATTAGTTTATAAAGATTATTTAATATACATGTTACCTAGGCCACTGGGATAACTCGGTGGGTAATAACGTCATGGTATTCTGAATAAGTAATGACCTGCTAGCATGAATTGAATAATCCGGACAAAATATTTAATCAACTCAGATCCTCAAAGTCCCTGATATATCCAAGTCCCAATATATAAAATACATACTCATCTATATCCAACCAATCATCACTATCCAATCTTAATTAACACCATCATACATTCTCACTTCCATTAAGTTCAAACACAAGATTCAGAAATTCAAGTAACTAGTCAATTATGTATATACATGCCACCAGGTCAGGTCAAACCAATCTACATCTACTCCTCAACCCAAGGTCAACTCCAACTCAATCGAGTCTACTAACAAATCCAAGTCCAATATCTCATTTTTTTAATAAAGAATCTCCAATTAATCAATCATCAATATCTAACCAAACTCTCACCTGTTTTATCATCAATAGGAATAATCAAATCTACTGATAATGTCACTCAGATATCAACTCGTATAACTACTATCATGAACCAGTCAAATCCTAGATCTAAATATAATTATAGTTTAAGTTACATCACAAATAGTTCCAATCCCAAATAAGATGATAACTAAGGAGTGAGACATCCTCAAGCTACATAAAATCTAGAAAGTCTCTGTACTCAAACCTCGATATCAATAAACATCATTACTCACATAATTTATTAGTGAATATATCCAATAAAATACTTGCAACTAATAATCTAAAATTAGTATTATATGATAGATCAAAAATCAAGGTAAGGTATTCTCCTGTATGATTAGAACTCAGCTATTATTGATCTCATCTAAATGTGAATCAAGATCTCATGTAAATCTCAAGTTGAACTCTAGATTCATATATAAATTCATGTATCAAGATAAATCAATTTTAAGGTAACATCTTATTTAATCCATCTTTATTGTCCAAATGAATCCTCGTCTGAAGCATCATCAAATAAATGTCTGATAATACCTCAAATAAATCTACAATTATGAATCAGACCAATCTCAAATCAATCCAAGTCATAGTCTAAAGTGCACGACAACTAACTTAGAATTAAAAATAATAAGCCTCCACACATGTAAGGATATTGATAAATACTCATATGAACTAACTAAATAGGATGAACACTCACTGATGTCTCATGAAGGAATACATGTAATCACGCAAGTAAAATAAGTTAGATGATCACATAAAATGATATATGCACTCATACAGGTAAAATAAAGCAGATGGTCACATGAAATAACGCAAATAACATATATATATATATATATATATCACAAAATCCATATTTAATTGAAGGGGGAAGAACACTCACGATAAAATTAAATAAAATTAAACAAATAAAAGAAACTCTCACGACAAAATTAAATAAAATTAAACATAGAAAACAAACACTCATGACAAAATTAAATAAAATTAAACAAAGAAAAGAAGCACTCATAACAAAATTAAATAAAATTACACAAAGAAAAAAAATACTCACCTGAGCTCATTCCAAGTCCAGAGCACTGAAATCATAAGGCCCTAATAAATCTACATGGTTCATTTCAATAAAAATTGTTAGAATTTTTAAAAGGTGGTTTTACTTAAGAGTTTTAAAGTTTTTTAATCTTGATTAATTAGTTTGGGGTTGGAAATATGATCCTCTGGGTCTAATGAATTTAGTAGATTTAATTTAAACTAATTTCTAATTTTTGTTGAATTTTTAATAGGCTTTAAACCATAAAAATACTTAATGGGTCTAAATTTTCTATTAAGAAAAATGGTTTTAAAGTGGGTAATTTGATTTAATTTCATATTGCTATTTATCTAAAAAATTTATTATAGAAAGTAGAAGAATTGTATATTATTATTTATATTTTTCTCTATTTTTTGATATTTTTAACTAATTATTTAATACAAAATTATTCTTTCTTTCTTTCTTCTTTCTTTCTTTCTTCTTCTTCTTCTTTCTTTTTTTTCTCATTTTTTTAAATGTATGTAGAGGCCTAGGCACAGTCCAGGCCTAGGTCGGACCAGGTCAGGCCCAGGCCTGATCCGGAATTTCTTTTTTCTTTTTCCTTTTTCTTAAACTGGGCCCAAGGCCAGCTGGCCTGGCCCGCCAGGCTTTGGGCCTGGTCCAGGGATTTCTATTTTTTTTTGTTGAAATCCTTAGTTGTAAAAATTTTGAAAAAATATTTAAATTAAAATATGAGTTGGTATATCATCACATGCATAAAATTATTCATGGAGATTATAGTGTAGACATGATTTTAATAAACTATTTATATCAAATAAATTTTGAGAAAATAGATTACTTATTTGGATTTGATCTCTCCTAACATGTTCCTCCATCTCTACACTTCAAAATCTCCTTTGTTCATACTTCGCTTGAGAAGAAAAGAAAGGAGGAGGTGGGGAGAGTTGGGTCATGATTTTTCTTTTAAAATAGAAAAAGAGAAGAAGTTTAGGATTTTTATAGGTTATTAGGGATTTTAGAAATCAGAGTTTCAGTTGGGTTTAAGCTGCTTGATTGAGTAGTTGAGATTTAGATTAGGATTAGTTGAGATTTATGAAAAGATTTGATAAGATAGGATTTGGATTAGGATTATGATTGGGTTTTAGGTTAATGGGTAAGGATCTCAATGGTAATGGATTAATGGGTTATATTTGGGCTTTAGTTAAAAGAAATAAGTAATACAAAGAATAAGAAAATAGAGAGTGGGCTTGCGGGCTTACCTTTTTTGGCTTAAAGAAAAATAGAAAACGGAGATAAAAATGAATGAAAATAAGGAAGTGGGCATGGCTCATGTGGGTTTAGCATAAAAAGGGAAAGAAAATAAAAGGAAAATAAGAATCGGCTGAGCTTATTGTGCTTGGAATGAAAATAATAATACTACTAATAATAGTACTAAATCAAGTTAATTAATAATAATAAGATAATAGGTAGAATCAGGTAAATATATAAAGATAATAATATGATATTATTAAATAGGGGATATTACATTCTACCCACCTTATAAAAATTTCGTCCTCGAAATTTTTATAAGGTCGGGAAATGATAAAAATCAAGTTAAAAGAGAAGATAAAGTAAGAGAAGATAAAGCTTTCACGTCATTTCTCACTGCATCATGGATCCATCACGCTTCCACTACGCACTCTGATCTCTGCTACCAGCTTCAACATGGAGTGGTCAAACTCAGGAGACAAAATTAGGAAAATAGATCGAAAAGATGATAGGAATCAAGATGCAGATTGCTCTAGAAGAAGAGTTGGAATTAGGGACATCAAAAGATTCAAGAGATGAATTCCAAAAGGGAGGACGATCAATTCTCAAATGGACTCGGTATCATCATGTGAATAGTATATGTTTATTGCAGTGTAAATATAACTGTCTCAGGTTACAGGTATGAACTAGGTTCTCTTTTTATGTCAAACCTAGCTTTAATATCAAGAAAATCTTGTCACGCCCCGCTTTCCAAAATACGTGAAAAGGGAGTCACGACGAGAGTCGGCGACATATATATGGGAGGAAAATACCTCACGCATACACGCTAAACCCAAAATAACCCGAACAAACTATAAACTCTACTACTATAAATCAATATCACTGCAATATGACATATAAATATTTAATACAATGACAGCAGATGAATAAAGGAAAGAAATGACAACTGGACACGATATAGATAGAATCAGAAAATAACATGAATAAAAGAGCAAGAATACCTATGATCAAGAAAAGAGACTCCAGCTCCTCGTAACGCATGTAATCCTCTCCAAATACCTTATTAGCAATAAATAACCACAAATCTGGATATGCAAATCTAGGGAGTCAAAACTCCTAGTGAATGTGTGAGAATAAACTGGAAAGATGCACATGCATATAAATATGAACATATGATAATAGTATAAACTGGAATAAGAAACGATATGAATAAGTAAATAAACAATAATGTGGATAGCACACAGCAGAGTATGTATCCACTCAGGTATTCAATCCGGTGTCTATTACAATCTATATATTAGGCGGGTATAGTCAGTCAGTATTAGAGTCAGATATCCAATCAGGTCAGGTGTAATATCAGTTGTCCAACTTACATACATGTATCAGGCAAAAATAATCAATTACAGTATATTATGAACAGTTATTATTATTATGTTAGCGAACACCAATTGCCACCTATAATAGATGCATCCCATAAAACTGATCGGTTGGAGACATTGTCCATGCTTTAGGTGGGTCCCATACATACCCGGGACCATAGCCCAAACTCCTGATGCTGAACCAGGCCCTACCGTTAGGTAGTCAGAAACATGTATAACAAGAACAAGAATAAGACGGGGTGCTAGTCACCCCACGGGAACCCTGCAGTGGAACTCTCTAACGGCTGCGCAACCTATATCCTAGGTCCACCAAAATACAGACGTTGTCTCCTCCACCAATTTTCCCAATCCCAGTGTAAGTTGCTTAATATCATGTTATTAGTTTGTCAAGATTATTTTATGTACATGTTACCTAGGCCATTGGGATAACTTGGTGGGTAACAATGTCAACATGTGTAACCAGAATACCAGTATAACAGGATATATAATGTCAGTGAACAGAATACCAGTATAACATGACATGTAACAAGTATAACATAACCCTGTTGTCACCGTATACAATATTTTTCCAACAATTATGGTAACATGGATAATATAGTTATCTGGTAAATGTCATATATAATCAGTCAATTTCTTCAGGTAAATCATGGTATTCCGAATAAGTAATCACCTGCTGGCATGAATAGAATAATTTGGGCAAAATATTTAATCAACTCAGAACCTCAAAGTCATCGATATATCCAAGTCAAATATATAAAATACATACTCATCTATATCCAACCAATCATCATTTCCAATCTTAATTAAGACCATCATACATTCTCACTTCCATTAAGTTCAAATACAAGATCTAGAAATCTAAGTAACTAGTCAATTATGTATATATATACCACCAGGTCATGTCAAACCAATCTACATCTACTCCTCAACTCAAGGTCAACTCCAACTCAATCGAGTCTACTAACAAATCCAAGTCCAATATCTCATTTTTTTAATAAAGAATCTCCAAATTAATCAATCATCAATATCTAACCAAACTCTCACATGATTTATCATCAATAGGAATAATCAAATCTACTGATAATGTCACTCAGATATCAACTCGTATAACTACTATCATGAACCAGTCAAATCCCAGATCTAAATATAATTATAGTTTAAGTTACATCACCAATAGTTCCAATCCCAAACAAAATGATAACTAAGGAGTGGGACATCCTCAAGCTACATGAAATCTAGAAAGTCTCTATACTTAAACCTCGATATCAATAAACATCATTACTTAGATAATTTATCAGTGAATATATCCAATAAAATGCTTGCAACTAATAATTCAAAATCAGTATTATATGATAGATTAAAAATCAAGGTAAGGTATTCTCCTATATGATTAGAACTCAGCTATTATTGATCTCATCTAAATGTGAATCAAGATCTCATGTAAATCTCAAGTTGAACTCTAGGTCCATATATAAATCCAAGAATCAAGATAAATCAATTTTAAGGTAACATCTTATTTAATCCATCTTTATTGTCCAAATGAATCCTCGTCTGAAAATCATCAAATAAATGTCCGATAATACCTCATATAAATCTATAATTATGAATCAGGCCAATCTCAAATCAATCCAAGTCATAGTCTAAAGTGTACGACAACTAACCTAGAATCAAAAATAATAAGCCTCCACACATGTAATGATATTGATAAACGCTCATTGAACTAACTAAATAGGATGAGCACTCACTGATGTCTCATGAAGGAATGCATTAATCACACAAGTAAAATAAGTTAGATGTTCATATAAAATAATACAGGCATTCATACAGGTAAAATAAATCAGATGATCACATAAAATAAAGCAAGTAACATATATATATCAAATTATTTTTCACAAAATCTTATTTAATTGAAGGGGAAAGAACACTCACGACAAAATGAAATAAAATTAAACAAAGAAAAGAAACACTCACGACAAAATTAAATAAAATTAAACAAGAAAACAAACACTCATAACAAAATTAAATAAAATTACACAAAGAAAAAACACTCACCTAAGCTCGATTCCAAGTCCAGAGCACTGAAATCATAAGGCCCCGATAAATCTACATGGTTCATTTCAATAGAAATTGTTAGAATTTTTAAAAGAATGTTTTACTTGGGAGTTTTAAGGATTTTTAATCTTGATTAATTAGTTTGGGGGTTGGGAATATGATCCTCTTGGTCTAATAAATCTAGTATAATTAATTTAAACCATTTTCTAATTTTTGTTGAACTTTTAATAGGCTTTAAACCATAAAAATACTTAACGAGTCTAAATTTACCATTAAGGAAAATGATTTTAAAGTGGGTGATTTGATTTAATTTCATCTTGCTATTTGTCTAAAAATTTTATCATAGAAAGTAGAAGAATTGTAGATTATTATTTATATATTTTCTCTATTTTTTTGTTATTTTTAACTAATTATTTTAATACGAAATTTCTTTTTTTTTCTTCTTTCTTTTTTTTCTCTTTTTTTTGTGTGTATGTAGAGGTCCAGGCCCAGGCCGGATCAGGCCAGGCCAGGCCTGGTCCGGGATTTCTTTTTTTCTTTTTCCTTTTTTTTTAAACTGGGCCCAAGGCCCTGTGTTTGGCCCAGATGGCCTGGCCCGGGCCGGGCCAGGCCAGCCCTAGCCTGGGCCAGCCAGGTCAGGCTAGGCTTTGGGCCTGGTCCGGGATTTCTAAATTTTTTTTATTTTTGTTGAAATTCTTAGTTGTAAAAATTCTGAAAAATATTTAAATAAAATATAGGTTGGTATATCATTACATGTATTCTAGTTGGATTTTATATTGGGTTTTTGATTTATAAAATTATTCATGGGGATCATAGTATAGACATGATTTTAATAAACTATTTATATTAAATAAATTTTGAGAAAATAGATTACTTACTTGGATTTGATCTTCCCTAACATGTTCCTCCATCTCTACACTTCAAAATCCCTTTTGTTCATGCTTCACTTGAGGAGAAAAGAAAGAAGGAGGTGGGGAGAGTTGGGTCATGATTTTTCTTTTAAGGTAGAAAAAGAGAAGAAATTTAGCGTTTTTATAGGTTATTAGGAATTTTAGAAATCAGAATTTCAGTTGGGTTCAAGCTGCTTGATTGAGTGGTTGGGATTTAGATTAGTATTAGTTGAGATATATGAAAAGATTTGATAAGATAGGATTTGTATTAGGATTAGGATTGTGTTTTGGGTTAATGGTAATAGGTTAATAGGTTATATTTGGGCTTTAGTTAAAAGATATAAGTAATATGAAGAATAAGAAAATAGAGAGTAGGCTTGCGGGCTTAGTCTTTTTTTTAGGCTTAAAGAAAAATAGAAAAAGGAGATAAAAATGAATGAAAATAAGGAAGTGCGCTTGGCTCATGTGGGCTTAAAATAAAAAGGAAAAGAAAATAAAAGGAAAAGGAGAATGGGCTGAGCTTATTGGGCTTGGAATGAAAATAATAATACTACTAATAATGGTACTAAATCAAGTTAGTTAATAATAATAAGATAATAGGCAGAATCAGGTAAATATATAAAAATAATAATATGATATTATTAAATAGGGGATATTACAGTTTTTACTTTATAAATTATATTTCATCATGTTAAATAAAACTAGTTCATTAAATTGTATTTATTTTTCAAAAAATCATGTGATCAATTGATATATCTAATAAATTGTAATTAACTTCCAATAAGTCATGAAAGTGGTAAATCACTGGAAATAAAATATATGTGAATGCTTTTAAAATATATCCAATAATATAATAATTAGCTGTGCTTCTTGCTTTAATATAAATATAGATGAATTATATATATTGAGTAAACATTTGAATGTGGATTAAAGAAATCCCAGATTAATAAATTAATAATTTTAGTATGATTATGATGAGTTTGAAAATATATAATTATATATAATTACTTTGTTAGATCAATAATATTAATAATATTACAATCATTAAAACATATTGATATATCGATACATGTTCATTATATCAATCCTGTCACCGTGACCTTAATCATGAAATAAACATGGTTACACTGGACACTGTTATTTATATTCTTGTATCACTTTATATGGATTACAGTTATTTGTATATTCATATACTCCTGTTACATGGATACTCTGTTACACAGGACACTGTTATTTCATGTTCTTGTATCATTGTTACATAGATTAACTTGAGTTCATGACTTTGTTATTCTCACATCACAGTTACATAGATATTTACTGAATACTGATACATGACCATTCCCGTACCACTCTTATTGATAATGAGATTCTTGATACATGTACTTACCGGTTATTGATATTCGATGTGTGGAACTAAGTTCCACGTAGAGTGTTATACTACATACACGTATGATGGGGCTACCTTTTAAGTCCGTGGGAGCCACCACGAGAGCCACCTCTAGAGTCTCACATCTCTTATTTTCTGTTATCTTATTTAACGATACAAACAATGCTCATGTTCTGATATCATGTTACAAGCTACATGCACTGTTATTGTTCTTGATTTATTGTATAGTAAAAATATAATAAATATAACATGGGTTGGTAGAGACTTGACGGTTGATTAGGTCTTATTGGGTGGATGTCCATGGATCCATATTCGTCCCACTGTAAGGGACGTAGTAGTGCTAGCTACCGCCTGTATACAGCTCATTGAGCTTTTTGTATTTTGCTCCTGCCATAGCGGGTAGCCCTGATCTCAGCAGTGAGGGGTTTGTTTAAGACCGTGATCTCGGGTATGTACATGATATATCCACCTAATTAGAGCTCCTCAACCATTGAGTTTTCAATTAAAATAATAAAATGGTATAAAAAATGGTGACATCAGGAACACTTGTTATTTGGTTACTCTCTCGTTCGAATAATGGTACACGTATGCCATATTCGGATGGGTTCTGCTGGGGTACGGGCTCTAGTAAGGACTGTCAGTGGTATAGGATACTGGAAGAGATTGATTAAAATATCAAGTAATACTGATTGTTATTATTATATAATAATAATATGTTGCTCTTCACCTGCATGATATCCTGCTTGTGTATATTGTATTGATCTTAGGAATTTTCCTATTTATTAGCACGTTATTATGCATGTTTATTTTGCACTTTATGTATTCTCTGTAGATACACTGCTCCTATATAATCACAAACACTATAGCATTAGTATTTCTGTTTATTTAATGTGTAAAGGTTCATATTAATCACTATACCGTCAGGCTACTACTATTAGTGTAAATAATTGATTGTAAAATGAAAGAGCAAGGAGAATTACTGTGTAGCTTTAGGCTAACGGGTCGTGTCCACGAGGAGTAATGCGATAGAAGCTTTTCGGTGTTTTTGTTAGATAACAAAGAGTGAAGTTGGTGTCTTTCTTTTAAGTTGAAAAAGAAATGGAGAGAAGGGAGATGATTAAAAGAAAAGTTGCAAATTTAGAGAAGGCTTTGGAAAAGGTGAATTTTGTATAAAGTTTAAAAAGTGATTTATTATTTTTTAATAAAGAAGATCTGGGCTCACTATCTTACTACTCAATGATATGTTCTTCTCTTGAAAATCTTAATACCTCAACTTGATCATAGGCAAAAACTCAAGCTTTAGTATCAAAAGTTTTAAGCAAAGCACATAAGATTGTTTGGAATAGTTTAATTCTTTTTCTTAAGAAATCCTCTTGAACTGAATGTTAAATCATTAAGTTTTAATTTAAGTATGAAATAAAAGCAAGTTCAAGTGATATTTTAAAATAAGTAGAAGTTTAGAAATCCAAACCATCCTCATGTGCCTTCAAGAACACTTTTAAAAAGAAAGGCTTAGTTTAGGTATGCAAATGATTCCATTGGGTCTTTTACATCAAAGCCATTCAAAAACAAGAGGGATCAAAGAGAGGGATGAAAGTGAGCCCAGAAAACAAGTTTAGCGACTCATGAATAATACAAAACTAGACATGAAAATAACACAAAACATACCCGTGAATTGGAGTGGAAGAGGAGAAAGCTTGATCCTTTATTGATGTCACTTCAATCTTCAGATTACAATCACTCAATTTCTCTCTCTCATTGGTATTTGGACTAAACTACAAATTAAAGAACAGAGATACAACTTCTCTACACTATCTAACAAAGAGCCTAAACCTTAAAATGAGAAAGAAATTTAATCCTAGTCCTCGCTAAATTTTCAGTACAAAACCCTGCCTTTTATAGGCAAAAACCCAGAGGGAAGGGAGTGAGGAGATAAGGGGAGCAAACGCTCCCCTTATCTCCACCAACAAGCCGCGGATCCACGGCTTGGGCCACGGATCCGCGGCCACATCCAGATGGAGCGACGGATGGCGTAGATTTGGGCTTCCTTTTGTCTTGCTAGATTCACTATTGCAGCTCCCAGATTTGACGAAACGATCTTTGATTTGTTGCTTCAACCGCTTGATTTGGGAAGATTCATTTCAACTGATTTTCAACCTCTATGATTTGCCCAGATCTGCCCTGATTCCCTGATTTTGAATTTATTCTGAATTAAATGGGCTTTTGGGCTCGTTTCTCTGGCCAATCCTTTCGCAATGGGCCTGCATTTTATAAAGAACAATAGGACTTATTAATATGATTTATTTAGATAACAAGTATGGAAATGTGACAATATGTATGCAATATATCTGACCGATCACCCCCCCACACTTATCTTTTACTCGTCCTTGAGCAAAACAACTAAATAAAAAATTATTAGATCACTTTCGCAGGTCACGCGATTGCACTGAGCATGTGCAACAAGCCGTTAAACCTCTAGGTTACCCTTAGAGGACGAGTTTTGTCTCGTGAGGGTTTTCAGTGGATTACACCCACAAAATCCGTAAAGAAAGAGAAAAATGTTAGTATTTTGAAAACATATTTTGAAAGAAAAATATTTGAAATACTATTGTAAGTTTTATGTAATCTATAAGTTATAGGAAAACCGAATTTTTCATTCCTAAACTCAGTCTCTATTCAAAAATTTGTTATCAATCAAAGTAAGGAGTCAAATTGTACTTCTCATCTAGTCTATTACTTTACCCTAAGTCATATGCACCTTGTGACCGTGAAAATTTTGGCTAAGGGTTCTTTAACTCTAACTCTTATGCCTTATTTATTTATACAAATATATATATATATTATATATATATATATATATATATATATATATTTGGTGATATTATTCCTTAGTTTTATTAGGCTTTCTAATCTGCCCATGTAACGAGCCTTTAATCAGTGACTCCCTGACCAAACGGTCTTAGGGCACCGGGTGAGAAAACACCTCAAGGATTTAAGGACTCGAGCAAACAAGGCCACAAAAATAAGGATTCTATTATTTGAACCACTTTTAGGCGTGAATACTTATGCTTTATCCGGCACAAATACCCAGCTTAATTAGAGGATTTTTATATATATTTTTCTCAAACTTATCTAATCATCTTTCCCGTAAATACCAAGGCTTACTTAGGCCAAAGCACCTAGCTAATCAATAATTAGATTTGTTCATCTTTCATAGATTTTTTTTACAAGGCATAAGAATCTTTGTTTTTGAAACCTAAGTGTGTAAGTGTATGAAGTGTGCATATTTCATTAAGGTAATGATCAAGACTAAATTACTTTGACAAATTATCTTCCTAACCCGAAAAATCAAACAAATAATCTTATTTTAAGTCTAAGAAATCCTAATTTTGATTTTCTTATTCCTTAAAATTGACTTAATTTCTTACAACAAATATGTCAAAATATTGTTTCTATTTTCAAAAAGTTTTTAAAAGTAAAGAAAAATGTTAATTTTTTTAATATAAAAAGAAAAACCTAAGTTATGTTAGAACCCTCAAAAGTTGATTGAGTTCTTACCTGCACACAAAAATACAAAATTTCAGAACTTTTAAATAAAGAGTGCAAGTGCTCAATTCTACAGCGATAGCAAGTGGCTATGCGGGTCGTGGTCCACAAGGAGGGACTAGCGATGGAAGCTTTTTAAGAAAGTTCTCTTTTATGCTACAATTAATGGTTAAAATTCTTCTTTTAGTTCTTAAAAAAAGAGAAAATAGAGTTATAGTTAAATTAGGAAGAAGATGGTAGATTAAGAAGATGGAGAAACTAGAAATGATATGTACAAAGAAATCGAAATGAGTAATGAAAGAGTTGGGTGTTGTTGGTGTTGGTGATGTAAACAAAGAAATAAAAGAAAAGAAAGAAAAGATTAAAGAAATATTTACCTCCTCTGGTTGATGACTTACCTGGAACCCTTGCATGATCTACCTTACTTCAGAGGCGTTCAACGCATAAAACATAAGATCGAACTCAGTCTCCATTCGCATTATATTATTAAGACGAACAAGAATGAAATGATACGGAATCTTGAGAAGGAGAACATCATCATGTAATATCGTTGGCACTCACACAAACATGACTATACTGATGCTTCTAGATTCACTTGAATGCTCATCATAACAAAAAGAGGAAAAGTAAAAAGAAGAAGAAGAAAATAAAAGTAAACATAAACATAAAAAAATACCTTTTATTGCTTGCAGAAACGATGGAAGAAAGGAGGAGGTACAATGGTGTCACTCTCAACATAAGCCTCTCTCTCTTACTTACATGAATCTCAGTCTAAACTATACTTACAAAGAAAGAAAAATTACATGAAAAGAAAATAAAAACCTACCTAAAAAGAATGAAAATGTGGACTAAATTCTATCTCTGCATGGTCGTTCCCTGTACGCTCTGAAAATCTCAGTATTTATAGGCAAAACCCAACCTATGAGAACGTATGAAGATAGAGGGAGCAAACGCTCCCCCTAACTCTCTAACAAAGCCACGGAAACGTGGCTTTGGTCGCGTTTCGGCGGCCAAGGTGTGGCCAGGTGGCCACACCCTGTTGGTGGTACTCCCCGGCTTCGCGATTGATGTTTATCTTCAACTGGATTTGCAGTTTAAGTCTGGGATTTTGACGAAATGGCCTTTGATCCTTGGCTTCAACCGATTGATTTGTAGGGATTTGCTCTGACTGATTTTCAACCGATCTGAACCGACCTGATCTGCCCTGATTTACTGAGTTCGAATTAAGTCTGATTTAATTCAGAATTTGATGGGCTTTTGGGCTCATTTCTCTTCACTCTCCTTTAGGAATGGGCATGCAAATAAATTAAACAATAATTAGAAAAAGCAGAGTTTATTTTATAATAAGTATGAGAATATGATATGAATGTGCAATATTAGTGATCGATCACACCCCCATACCTATCTTTTGCTCGTTCTCGAGCAAAATAACTAAACAAAAAATTATTAGACCACTTTCGCAGGTCACGCGATTGCACTGAGCATGTGCAACAAGCCGTTAAACCTCTAGGTTACCCCTAGAGGACGAGTTTTATCTCGTGAGAGTTTTCTGTGGATTACACCCACAAAATCCGTAAAGAAAGAGAAAAACGTTAGTATTTTGAAAATACATTTTGAAAGAAAAATATTTGAAATATTATTGTAAGTTTTAAGTAATCTATAAGTTATAGGAAAACCGAATTTTTCATTCCTTAACTTAGTCTCTATTCAAAATTTGTTATCAATCAAAGTAAGGAGTCAAATTGTACTTCTCATCTAGTCTATTACTTTACCCTAAGTCATATGCACCTTGTGACCATGAAAATTTTGACTAAGTGTTCTTTAACTCTAACTCTTATGCCTTATATATATATATATATATATATATATTATATATATATATATATATATATATATATATATATAT
The DNA here is from genome assembly GCA_038442645.1 of Agave tequilana. NCBI lineage: Eukaryota > Viridiplantae > Streptophyta > Magnoliopsida > Asparagales > Asparagaceae > Agave > Agave tequilana. Next base: position 64,392 of record JAVJIF010014585.1, on the reverse strand, counting down.
TGGTGGTATTATTCCTTAGTTTTATTAGGCTTTCTAATCTGCCCATGTAACGAGCCCTTAATCGGTGACTCCCAGACCAAACAGTCTTAGGGCACCGGGTGAGAAAACACCTCATGGACTTAAGGACTCGAGCAAACAATGGCACGAAACTAAGGATCTATTATATGAACCACTTTTAGGCGTGAATACTTATGCTTTATTAGGCACAAATACCCAGCTTAATCAGAAGATTTTTATATATTTTTTTTTCTCAAACTTATCTAATCATCTTTCGCATAAATACCAAGCAATAATTAGATTTGTTCATCTTTCATAGATTTTTATTTTTTATTTTTTACAAGGCATAAGAATCTTTGTTTTTGAACCCTAAGTGTGTAAGTGTATGAAGTGTGCATATTTCATTAAGGTAATGATCAAGACTAAATTACTTTGACAAATTATCTTCCTAACCCTAAAAATCAAACAAATAATCTTATTTTGACCAAGTATAAGAATTCTAATTTTGATTTTCCTATTCCTTAAAATTGACTTAATTTCTTACAACAAATATGTCAAAATATTGTTTCTATTTCAGAAAGTTTTTAAAAGTAAAGAAAAATGTTAATTTTTTTTAATATAAAAAGAAAAACCTAAGTTATGTTAGAACCCTCCCCCACACCTATCTCATGCATTGTCCTCAATGTATGAATTTATGCATAGATGCATGAAAAAGAAGAAAGGGAAGGAAAATACAACCTTAAGGTGGTGGTTCCGGTGGTGGTCTGATTGGTCCATGAAATGCGCCCCAATCGACTTTTCGAGGAGTTCGGAGGAACCCACCAGAAATCTCTCTTATATTACCCACTAAAATGATGTATATATGAATGGTTTTTTTAAAAATTTAACCCCATCTAATTTTCAAATTCTATAATTGATTTCGGAGTCAATTTTGTCAACCGCCTTGTCCCAAAATGGAGTGTGAAAAGATAGAATGATTGACTTGGACTTAGGAAGTACAAGAACTAATACCGACTCAGGAAAGTGACTGAAGTCAAGTAAAAGTTCAGGAGTCGAGATTGGCTCAGAAATTCGGTTCAAATTAAGAAGTTGAAACTCAAGTCCACATTCATTTTCCCACAATGGAATGTGACTTAATATTGGTGATTCAATTTCAAGAATGACAGGTGTGGGAATCAACATTGACTCTAAAATATTACTCAAGTAAGGTAACAAAATAGGAGTCAATATTGATTCGGGAATTTGAATTGGATCACAAAATTGAGAATCTAGGTCACATTTCTCATTGAGTTCAATTTCATAAAAATGAGAACTTGCCAATTTGTCAATGGGACTTTCAAAAGTATGAAATTGGTCAAGTTCAATATGATGATCATCAAAGATGGGCGATTCAATTTCATTATGAATTGGCACAGGATCCAATGTTAACTCGGAAAAATGATTAAAATCAGGTGAAGACACTGGAGTCATAATTGAATCAGGAAGTAGAATTGAATCACTAAGTTGAGGTTCATGATCATATTCATTCTCAAGTTCAATTTCAGGAAAGGGATAACTTGCCAAACTGTCAATGTCATTTTCAAAAATTGGAGTTTGGGTAAGTTCAAATGATTATGCTAAAATGGAACCTTGTTTTCCAAAATAACATGACTTTTCGGCTCTAACAGAATGGTTAGCGATATCAGAACTGGCCAAACGGTGAGAACGTAGAGTCTGGACCATCATATCTATATCATGATTACGAGCGTTTTGAGTTTGAGTCATGGCTTCAAGCATCTTTTCATAGTTGATTGGTTCATCGTTTTGTTGCGATTGGTCTTGAAAAGATGAAGTGTTGTTTTGAAATTGGTGGTGAAATTGTGAGTCCATCAGATTTTGCGATTGTTATTTGGACTCACGCATACTCATTTTCAAAATTGATGGTTTTCTATTTTGAACTGGTGGAACTGAGTATGAGTCTTGAAAATATTGTAGACAAGGTGGATAAGGAGGACAAGTTGGTTGAAAATTAGACTCGGAGGAGGTGAATCCCCATTGACTCTGTGAAGAGTTAAAATTATTCTGGAAATTATAGTTATAATATTGGGGGCATGGGTTTTTGATTCGGATAAGACCAATCCGGCACACTAGGTTGGTTAAAGTTATGATATGTTGGGTTGGTAATATCTGAAAAATAGGTTAGTGTGTAATATAGATTACTATTAAAATTGGAAAAATTGTTGTTATAAGCCATATCACACAATAAAAAAACAAATAACCAAACCAATAAAAAAAAGAAAAAAATTCTAACCTATGTTAGGGTAAACCTTAGACCTAGACGACTCCTAATTGGTTAGACTGTCCACTGGGGGTATATTGTCGAATCTGACCACAAGTTAATCGCCAGGTAGGGGCAAGATATCACATGGGAGGTATCCCAGAAGTGACGGGCCTAATTAAACCAAACCACCAGCCTTCAGGGTTTCGCCCCTCAATCCCCAACCTCAATCACCGATTTGGCAAGAGTCATATTCAAATCAACTTCCCCTTAGGTCAGTCTCCTATTTGAGTCCGAGATGTCCCTAGGGCCAACGTCTACTCAGTTTTAATTAGGCTTGGGTTAGTGAGTGAGGAGATTGTTTGTGGGCAAAGGGAAGGTAATGACTTCCCCACCTTATCTTGTTTATAGGACAAGCCCTTAAATCAATTTAGTGCAGTGTACAAGTATATAGAAAAAAGTAACATTCAAGCAATATTTCATACAAGAATGAACCTTATACTAAATGCTTAGCACACATACCTTGGCTCCAGCACTCTTCAACAGTAAATAGAAAATGAAATGAAATAGACACGTGCCTAAATGCAAAGTCTAAATCATTTTTAGCATTTACAATCAACTTTTTACTGTTGTGTTAAAAATGTATATACAGTGAGTCAAATAAGGAGATAAATGCTACAGAAATTCAGATTTTCAATTCAGCCAACATGCAAAAATACAGGTTAGTAATTCACTCAGTTTTGCCACTGGAATGTAGCAAATCTGAGGGCTTCTAGGCTTTGCTTTCTTGAACAGAGTCCAGGGCCACTTATATGTCTACTGCAACAAAAATTCCTTGTTGTTAAATCTGTACGCTAAAAACAAAGAAGAAGGTTAATCAAAAACGTAAACTTTAAAGAGAGTAACTTACCGTCCCTCCCCAGCAACGGCGCCAAAATTTGATTGAGTTAGAACCTGCACACAAAAATACAAAATTTCAGAACTTTTAAATAATGAGTGCAGGTGCTCAATTCTACCACGATAGCAAGTGGCTATGCGGGTCGTGATCCACAAGGAGGTACTAGAGATGGAAGCTTTTTAAGCAAGTTATCTTTTATGCTTCAATTAATGGTTAAAATTCTTCTTTTAGTTCTTAAAAAAGAAAAAGAAAAATGGAGTTATAGTTAAATTAGGAAGAAGATGGTAGATTAAGAAGATGGAGAAACTAAAAATGATATGTACAAAGAAATCGAAATGAGTGATGAAAGAGTTGGGTGTTGTTGGTGTTGGTGATCTAAACTAAATAAATAAAAGAAAAGAAAGAAAAGATTAAAGAAATATTTACCTCCTCTGGTTGATGACTTACCTGGAACCCTTGCATGTTCTACCTTACTTCAGAGGCATTCAACACATAAAACATAAGATCGAGCTCAGCCTCCATTCGTATTACATCATGAAGATGAACAAGAATGAAATGATACGGAATCTTGAGGAGGAGAACATCATCATGTAATATCGTTGGCACTCACACAAACATGACTATACTGATGCTTCTAGATTCACTTGAATGCTCATCATAACCAAAAAAGGAAAAGTAGAAAGAAGAAGAAGAAAACAAAAGTAAAGACAAACATAAAAAAAATACCTTTTATTGCTTGTAGAAACGATGGAAGAAAGGAGGAGGTACATCGGTGTCACTCTCAACATAAGCCTCTCTCTCTTACTTACATGAATCTCAGTCTAAACTATACTTACAAAGAAAGAAAAATTACATGAAAAGAAAATAAAAACCTACCTAAAAAGAATGAAAACGTGGACTGAATTCTATCTCTGCATGGTCGTTCCCTGTACGCTCTGAAAATCTCAGTATTTATAGGCTAAACACAACCTATGAGAGCGTATGAAGATAGGGGGAGCAAACGCTCCCCCTAACTCTCTAACAAAGCCGCGAAAACGCAGCTTTGGCCGCGTTTTCGCAGCCAGGGTGTGGCCAGGTGGCCACACCCTGTTGGTGGTACTCCCCGGCTTCGCGATTGATGTTTATCTTCAGCTGGATTTGCAGTTTAAGTCCGAAATTTTGATGAAATGGCCTTTGATCCTTGGCTTCAACCGATTGATTTGTAAGAATTTGTTCTAACTGACTTTCAACCGATCTGAACCGACCTGATCTGTCCTGATTTACTGAGTTCGCATTAATTCTAATTTAATTCAGAATTTGATGGGCTTTTGGGCTCATTTCTCTTCACTCTCCTTTAGGAATGGGCCTGCAAATAAATTAAATAATAATTAAGAAAAAGCAGAGTTTATTTTATAATAAGTATGAAAATATGATAATGAATGCGCAATATTAGCGACCGATCAATAATAAATATGAAATAATTAAGATGTGATGCACATTAATCAAATACATCGATTTTATTAGTATGCACGCCTAAATATTGTATTCTATTACTCATATTGATAATAATAACATGTTAATGGCATAATAATATAATGCTAGTTGATATATATAGAACTCTCGTCGATAAACATCGTTAATAATTTGAATCATATATTGAAAAAAATTATAGAGCTAACACCATTGTAACATGATAATTATTAATAATATTATAGTACAGAATATATTAATTGTAATAAATATATCGATTATTAGTATAATTATAATGTATTATTATTTAATCTTGTATTATACATTATCGTGATTGTTATACTATTATAGTATCTATTGCTGCTTTCCTCATTTTGCCGCTCACTAGGTCGCTTTCGGACGACCTTGAGGTTGCTTCCTTGGATTGGAGCTCAGAGATTTCGTAGTACTTGCTGTTTCCCGAGATATCAATAGGAGACCCACTATCTTTACTATTCATATGTGTCTTTATTATTTTGTTTATATTTCCTTATTTATGATTGTTTTCATACCTATTATGATCACTGATCTCTTTTACATTTATTCTTGAACTTATTTAAGCTGGATTTATTTTATGTATATTGTGTTTATTCCTTGTATCGAGGCTTAGCATATATACGTGTGAGGTATTCTCCTCGTGTATATACGTCACCGACTCTCATCACATCCCGGCTATAGTATATTTTGGAAGCGGAGCATGACAATTAGAATTTCAAAAATTCTTATAAAATTTATTTATATGTATGCATCAACCAATTAAAGCTCTATTTACTTAAATATTTCCAAAAATAATTGCACCTTTTGAAGGACTTAAAATCACAACCTAATTAGAATAAAAAGAAATAAAATCATCATCAAAATGAGAGTTTAATTTAAGTCTAATTAAAAACAAAAACATTCTTAATTATAGAAAAGTCTCATCGAATTAAAATATATATTAAGAAATCTAAAATTAGATATGAACCCATTGTGAATATACCTCAATTTGATGCGTACAAGTGTGGATACGACTACTCAATGTGAGTTCGTGTGACCCACCACCGTCCCATTACATGAACCTAAAATATTTTCCTTAAAAAAAAAAATCCTTCTTCCCTCTCATTTTTCCCCATTTTCCTCTAATTTCTTTGCCTGTTTTAATTTCCCCTGAAATCTCTAAAATTTCAACAAATGATCTTCTAATTCTATTGAAACTCTTTTCATTTGTTTTCAAAGTTATAATTCCTTAATGGGCTTTACATTGGGTCAAGTAACATAGAAAGGGCTTGAATCCATTTGTTAGCAGTTGTGGCCTGATTGTAGATGAGAATTGCCTTGAGATTTCTCTATCAATACTGAGGCATCTCTAACGCGTGTTCCTCACCGTTGCGGCCTTTTCCTTTGGGGGATTTTAGCTAGGCCTCTTATATTAAAACTTAATTAGCAAAAATTTCAATTACAATTTTTTTCCGTCTGGACCTCAATTTTTTTAGAGAACACTAGATTGCATACACGTGTCTAGCGGGGTTTCAATCACAAAATAAAAAAAGACTAAAATACCCCCAGTTCAAACTTTTAACCTGGATAATGATTACAACTGGAAGCGCTCCGCAACTACAATTGCGACTTTGTGAGAACTGTAACTGCGAAGTAATTGCAACTAAGACTTTACGAGAACTACCTGGTTGCAGTCCTTATAGTCACAATTCTTATTATGAGAACTATTATTCATAATAAGGACTACTACCATGGTCGCAGTCCTTATTATGAGGACTGCTACTCATAATAAAAATTGCTACTCATAATAAGGGTTAGTCCATGGTCGCAATCCTTATTTTCATAGTCATTATTATGAGGACCGCGACCATCTCTTCTCTCACTATGTTACTTCCCTCTAAAATCCTTGCTCCCCAAAATTGAAATCAGGTCATGAGCCGCAGTCCTTGAGTCACATTCCTCACGTAAAATGATTCCTTATATTTCAATATTGTCATCATCCAATAGAAAACAAATCAAATTAAAGATCGTGATCCTTTATATGAGGAGTTTGTGAGATATTTAACTGCAATAGTAATGATCGATATACAATCTAGATCTAAATCCAACATCGATCACAAACACAAACAAAACGTATCGTGATCATGAACAAATGAGATCTGTAAAAGGTTGATCCTTAAAAATATTGGTCCGGGGCCTCTGCCCCCGAGCTCCAGAGAGAGGGCTTCCTGCCCACTTCCAACCCCCGCGACGACTTGACCTCGCATGTCAATCCACAAATTACTCTGCGTCGGAGTCAGGATTAAGGGGATAGCAATGTCAGGAGGAATGAGAAAGGGTAAAAGAGAAAATGAAAAATATAAAGAAGTCATTATTAGGAGGAATCAATTTATGCTGACGTTGATTGACGTTGAGGCAGAAATAAAATTGTAATTGAGGTTTTCCCTAAATTAATTGAAAACAAAGGGACTCTAAATCCAATTTTCTATTTTGTTTTTATCATTGCAAAAAAGAGAGCAACTATATATTTGAGTGACATGTAACCCGAGAAAAAAATATTGAATGAAAAAGTTACTTGACTCTCTCTAATTTCCTCTGTTTTTCTCTGATTTGTCTCTATTTTCATAGCGAGCCAGGGCGGTGGCCCTGATAGTAACGAGATACCAAATGAAGGCCTCCCTAATATGAGGAAATTTCCATAATCTTTTCCCAAAATTTGAAATTTTTGCTTTTGAAATTTCTGATTTTTTGTGTGGTCTGATCAACCTATGTTTTCATCTTGATCAGCCTCTGGGGATCAATCAGTTCAATCTCTGAAAAGGTCCGACGAGCATGAACATTAGGGCCACTCTGACTAGAGGTAATTTCATAATCTTTCCCTGAAGTTTGAAAATTTTGATTTCATATTTGGTCTAATCAATCTAGCGCTTCTATTGAGCAATCTAAAATACCATATGGTGGCTACCACATCCTCTTACAATTGAGATACCATGTGAGCGCCTCATTGATTTAAGGTAACTTTGTAATACACATTGGTCCCTAACTTTTGAGAACTGATATTGCCACCCCAAAAACTGATAAAGGAACCCATCATAAAATTACGGTAATGGATATTGCCACCCCCCAAAATGAGAAAGACCCTATAAAATAATTACAAGTGTGCTATTAATTTTTTGGACAATTTCACCCTTGGTATAAAGTCCAAAAAACTCCTTTCTTCTTTCTCCTTCCCTTCCTTCTTCCTCCATCTCCCTCCTCCTCTGGCAACCCCCTCTCCCCTCCTCCCCCCTTTGCCTCCCAGGCCTCCCCCCTCCACCCGACCTCCCCCCTCCTCCTCCACCCCCACTCTCCCTTCCCCTCCCCCCTCCATCCAGTTGTCGGCCGGGTCCGGCCGAACAGACGGAAGTCTGTTCAGTCGATCCGGCCGAACAGACCATTGTTTGTTCCGCCAGAACCGGCCGAACAGCTGGGTGGAAGGGGAGGGAGAGATCAGGGGGAGAAGGCCGGGGAAGGGGGAAGCAGGGTGGAGGGCGAGCGAAGGGGAGGAGTAGGGGAGGGGAGTGAGGGGGAAGGAGGAGAGGGAGGAGGAGGGGAGAAGGGGAGGAGGGGAGGGGGTACGCCGGAGGGGAAGGAGGGTTTGCCGGCGGGGGGAAGGGGCCGGTGATGGGATCGCCAACGAGGGGGAGAGGAGGAGGAGAAGAAGAAAGTGGCATTTTGACCATTTTAGAATTTTTTTTTTTGGGGGGGGGAGGCCTTTATCAATTTTGGTGGTGCCTTCATCCATGGAGGGCCTTTCCCATTTTGCGGGTGGCAATATCCATTCCCTAAAATTACAAGTGTGCCATTATTTTCTTAGACACAACTACCTTTGTAGAAAAGTCTAAAATGCCTTTCCCTCTTCATCCTTCTCCTCCTTTTTTTCTTGACGAATGGCGGCGAGCCCCCTGGCGCTCCCCCCTCTTTCCCGCTCTCCCCCTCCTTCCCCGCTTCCCGCCCTCCCCCATTTGGTAGCTGTCTCTCCCCCTCCTCGTTGACCCCTCGTTTCCCTCACCGCCACCCCCTCCCCCGCTCCCCCTCATCTCTCTCCCCTTGATCCCTTCCCTCCCTCCCTGCCCGCCTGCCTGCCTCCTTGCCTGCCCCTCCCCCCAATCCGTCCCTCTATTCTCCTCCCCTAGGATCTGTTGGGCCAACTTCGGCCGAACATATCAATATATGTTCGGCCGTGTTGGCTGAACAGAGAGGAAGGGGAAAGGGGATGGAGGGGCAAATTGGGGGGAGGAGGGGAGGGAGGGAGAGAAGGGGGTTGGGGGGGAGGGAGAGGGGGAAGGAGAGAGGCGGGAAGGGGAGGGGAGGCAGGGAGGAGAGTGAGCATTTTGGTAATTTTTAAAAAAACTTATGGGTACCATTATCACTTTGATGGGTGCCTTAATCTGGTGGCTGCCTTTATCAGTTTTTTGGGGTGGCTATTCACTTTCCTAACTTATAGTTAAAGCACAAAATAGTCCTCTTTTTAATGTCAATGCCAAATAAGTCCTTCTTTAGGGAAGAAAATTCTTTTGTGGTTTCATTCTACTAAGAAAATTTTTGGAGCACTTAATATGACAATTTACCCTTCAGAAAATGTTCGCTACCAAGTTAATAGAAAGGAAATTTACATTGCTGTGAAGGCCGGGACGTAGACTAAGTTGCTCGAACTTCGAAACAAATCTCCAGCATTTATGATTGCTCTTCTCTCTCTCTCACTCTTATTTAATATATTGCATGCTCATATTGTTTATATCATTACATGTTTGTTATTTTTTATGCTCAATTGATATACATGTTTGGGATTATTTAATTGCTTTTATTTGTGTAAAATTATTAACTAAATTTTTAATTTCTGAATTTGATTAGCACATCACCTATTCTCCCCCCTCTAAATGATTACACCCCGGCCCCAAAATATTTTAGGCCTTATATCCAGCCTCAATCCCCACTCTCGGCCCTAATTCAACCAGACCCGACCCCAAGGCCTTGAGGTCAGCTTTCAGCCCTCTTTGGACCCTAATGCTTTTTAAAAATTAAAGAAAAAAGGAAAACTCTTATATTTTTTCCTTGTTAGTCTCAAATTTATACTTTCTAATATTAAAAGTCTTTATTTTGACTTTTAAATTTAAAATATATATATAATAATAATATTAATTTGTAGTGTAATAGTAATATTAATTAGATAATGGATATATTTGATATTGGATTTTACACTTATGAGTAGGGTACAATGGCCCGAGAGTAGGGCCCGACCTAGAGTTGGCTAGGGTCGGGGTCAAGGTTTGGGTCAGGCCTAGAGTAGGCCCCGACCTTGGCACTAAACTAAAACGAGCCTAAAGCTAGGCCCCAATCTCTACCCATTTTTGACCAAGCTCGGGCCTGGGCTGGACTTTTTTCAGGCTGGGTTCATTCTCAAGCGGGCCGACCCAATCCATTATCATCCCTGACGTAGACATATGGACTATAGCCCAAACTGTCAAAAAAAACCTATTTATGGGTCTAATTGAAAATCTATCAAGAAAGTTATGTCATGCACATCTTCATATTTGAATTTTAAATTTATGAAATAGAGAATCCAAATCATTTTTTCTTTGAAATTGGATTCTGTCATCTTCACAGAAACTAGTGGACGTTCCTCTCAACCATTTGTATGATTATGATCGAAGACTTCTCAAACACTTAAAAGAAGGTAAGTCTAGAAAATTCCAAGCTATTCTTTGCCTCTAAATTTTATTACAACACAAAAAAAGTAAAAAAAAAGGGAAGGGCAAAAAAAACTCTCTTCTTTCTAAATATGACCATCCCACATGGAGCCCCAGTGGCATTTCCAGCCAAGACAGAATTCCTCCTAACCCCCCGCCAGCCAATCTTAGCCCTCTTTTCCACTTGGCACTTGTCCCAGATGCTCCCCCCCCCCCGCGTCATTCCTTATCTCTCCCCCTTCTTTCTTTCCCTCTCTCTTAACAATTCCCAATGGCCACCAATTCTCTCCAATCCCTCCCCCAACATTTCCTCTCTCACCCACAACCCCTCCCCAGTTCACTACCTAACAAGCTCTCACTCAACCACTCCCTACCCTCTTCACAATCACCAACATCATCACTATCCATGTCTCTCACTACAAACACTAACACAACAACCACAGCTGCCTTCTCCCTTCTCACCCCCACCACCCCCTCCACCACCCCCTCCTCCTTTGACGCCCTTGCCCGCCACCTCTCCTCCTCCAACTTCCGCCAGGCCGACGAGGAGATCCGTCGCCTCCTCATTGCCCTCGTGGGTGACGCCGCCCCGAAGCGCGGCTACGTCTTCTTCTCCGAGGTCCAGTTCATCGATCCCGCCGACCTCCAGACTATCGACCGGCTCTGGAGGACGCACAGCGGCAACAGGTTCGGGTACAGCGTGCAGAAAAGAATATGGGAAAAGAAGGCCAACCGCGACTTCACCCGGTTCTTCGTCAAGGTTGGGTGGATGAAGAAGCTGGATACAGAGGTGGAGCAATGGAACTACAGGAGTTTTCCAACAGAGTTCATCTGGGAGCTGAAGGATGACACGCCGGAGGGGCATCTGCCGCTGACCAATGCGCTGAGGGGAACGCAGTTGCTCGCAAGCATTTTGATGCATCCGGCGTTTGTACGTTCATTCAGCAGTGGAGGTGAGGAGAGTGATGGTGAAGAGGTGGAGAAGGAGAGGCCAAAGTTGATGGGAGGGAAAATGGGATTCAAGACTGATTACTCATTTTGAAGCAAAATGGGTTTGAAATTTGATGGTCCTTTTGTCTGGGTGCTTGTACGTTCATTCAGCAATTAGATACTGGGCTAAGGTTGTGTGTGTGTGTGTGTGTGTGTCATCTTTCTATGATTCTAGCATATGTTTGTCCAAGAACTAGCAGAGTAAAAAAAGTACAAGCTAGTCATATTTCATTGATGTAAGGTGTATATATATTAAAAAAAATAGAAAACATTTCTCTTCATTTTGAATTACAACATGTGAAGAATTCTCTCCAGTACAATGAAAACTAATAAGCAACAGATATGACAGTGACCAGAATTGAGAAGTAAAATTAGAAGACGGAAAAATGGCTTCACCCCAAATCTCTGTCAACTGTTAGGTTTAACTATTTGCTGGCAGTGTTAGGTTCCCTAACCTTATCTATTTAACATTATATATAAAAAAGGGGTGTTGGCCCAAAGGCCCATCACTCTAGTTTTGATGATGATCAACTCATGTAGTTATGTTTACTAATGATCTTGTGTTTAATTAGTGACAGATTTGTTATCAAGATCTTAGTAGGTGTGGAGCTTCAACAAAGGATTTTAAGACATATTTGGAGCTAGCACCGGTTGATTCACGAGCCTATGCATCAAGATCACATCAAGTACTCAAGAGGAGTCGAGCTCGTTGGATTGCATTTGGACCAAGTCAAGATGATGAGAAGACTTCAAGGGAAGACTTCAAGATCAAGACTTGTGTCTAGGTTTGTTTAGTAAGATTTTGTTTTTAGTTAAAATGTAAAGGATAGAGTAGTTGGTGGATTGCTCAAGTACATATACACTCACACTCTTAGAATTGTTTTCATAAAAGATTTTTTAGTTTAGAACAGATTTTTCTTTGTGACAAAATACTATTTGGTTTTTGGTATTCATGTTTACATCTTTCAACCAAAACCAAGTTTATGCTTATTGTCAAAAACATAGATATTTCATCTTGATTGTGTAGTGGATCATATCCATACACACTATGCTTTAAAAGTATATCTTGTTTTTGTATTTGATGAAGATTTGGAAAAACATGTTTTGGAAAAATATTGTTTTGGAAAAACAGTTTTTATCATGAGCCAAATATTTTCAAGTTACAAAAATAGTCCAATCTTTTATAATATGCCTTGATTTTAGCATGTTTGTATATCAAAGTATATTGGTTAAACTATTTTTGTAGATTTTTTATGTATTTTATGGGATTTTATGTGAACCAAAAGACTTAGTTTTAAATCCCAGAAAAATTATTTTTAGGCTTCAGATAGTCGACTTACTACCTTTCTAGTCGACTAACTCTGAAGTCGGTCGACCGACGTGCACGGACGTGCACGCCTTGACCTGGCAGATGGCCGGTCTGCCGACCCTGTCGACTGGAACTGAGAGCAGTGCTCTCTGTTCTTTTGGGTCGACCGGGCGGTCGACCGGAGACTCCAACGGTCTGATTTTTGACCGTTGGCGGTCGACCGGGCGGTCGACCGACAGGTCTGACAGACCCCAACGGCTAGTTTTTGACAGCCTATAAATTTAGGGGTTTGGTCATTGTTTTGATACAAGATTTTAGGAGAGCTTTGAGCCAGTTTTTCCCATTCTTTTAAAAGGGTTTTCTCCACATATTTGAGAGCAAATATTTCCTATCTAAAGGGAACATTTTATTCAAGAGTGTTTAAAAGAGATTCTTTAAGTTTTCCTCCACCATTCTCATCCTAGTTTTTCTCACACAAACACTTGAGCTATCCATTGCTATATCTACCCTATAGGGAGTGTTATTGTGAGAGGATTTTAGGTGATCAAGAGTTGTGATCACCAAAGTTCTACTTTGTTCCTTTGAGGAGGCGGACGGTTGTGTTCGCATTGTTTCGGGTCCTAGTGGGGACTCGGTGGTTTTGAGTTCATGTGTGAACTCCGTGTTTGAGGTGCGACCTCGGCAAGCTTGTGGGGCTTGCGTGTGTACGGGACTAGGGAGTCCGAGGGCTTGTAGGTGTTGCGGCACCGAGGAGAGATCCATTGGGATCTTGCATAGTGGAAATCCTTCGTGTGTCGAAGGCGGGGATGTAGAGCAAGTGTGCTCGAACCTCGAAACAAACCCTTTGTGTTTGCGATTGCTCTCTCTCTCTCTCTTGTCTCTTGTTATATCTTGCATGCTTTATTGTCTATCTTTATATGCTTGATATATTCATTTTGCTTAAGTGATATATACATGCTTGGGTTGTTTGCTAACACTTGTATTTAACCAAGAGAGCCAACGCGGCACCTCAACCCATTCAAGGGGAATCTAGAGGAGTTTGTCCAGAGCCCTTCACGGGGAATTCGGCAACACTCTTGTGTTATACGTGGTGTTTAGTGTAAAAGTTTTATTTGGTCATAATTATTTTTAGCTTCCGCATTATTTGACATTAAGTGACCATTAGATTAGCCATCACCTATTCACCCCCCCTCTAGGTGAACGTTTAATTGGTATCAGAGCTTGGTACTCTAATTTGGGTCTAACAACCTAGAGTTAAAGATCCTCATTTTTAGGCTAATCACAATATTTTGTACACACACCATGGACTTCATGTCACCACCCATGTTTGACATTCTTAACATCCATATATGGAAGGTGAAGATGTCCTTGTACCTCAAAGCCTTAGGTATTCATGTTTATCTTGCCACTACTAATAATGCATATTGTTTAAATGGAAAAAATTTTGAGGCTAATACAAAAGCCCTACATGCTTTAAAGTCAACCCTAAATGATGATTATTTATCTAGGGTTTCTAACATTGATTCGGCTTTTGTAGCTTGGAACATCATCACCTCCCTTGGCAAAAAGGATTTATATTATGCCGGGAGCGATTCGGACGTTGGAAGCAATACCTCCAACTTGTGCTATATGGTCCAAGGGGATAACCCCCTTGAGGTAAACTCCGAATCCGATGATGAAGACATGTCATATGATGAGCTTACTACCTTTTGTCAACTATTGCTTGAGAAATATGATATGATTAAGAAGGATAATAAAAATTTGAAAAAGAAGTTTGATTGCATGCATATAGAAAATGATTCATTTAGAACTAATATTGCATGTTTAGAAAAAGAAAAGGAAGATTTGAAAAATGAAAATGTTTCCCTTATGTCTAAATTGAATGATCTTTATGAAGGAAACTCAAGTTTGAAAAATGAAATTATTTTGGTGGGAAAACAAAAGGAAATTATTTTGCAAGAAAATAAATCTTTAAAAAGAAAATTTGTTGAAAAAGAAAAAGAAAATGCTTTTCAAAAGAAAAGGAAAATGATTCTTTATCTCATCATGCTTTACATGCCACCACAAATGAGATTAAATATTTAAAAAATAAAATGGATGGTTTGAGTTCAACTTTGAACTCGTGTGCATTCAACCATTCTAGATTGGAGTCTTTGTTTTCAAAGAAACAAACTCCACACATTCATGCACAACATCATCATGCATATGCTTATGTTGCACGTCATGTTCACACTCCTACTCATAAGCATCCTAAGGTGTACAAATGTACACATTGTGGCCGCAAAGGCCATTTAGCAAAGTTTTGTTTTGATAAGATGCATCATTTAAATTTTGCTAATAAAAATGTTTGGGTTCCTTACAAGACTAACCCCCAAGGACCCAAGAAAAAATGGGTACCAAAACCCCCACCGTGTGTTTTTATGTAGGTGAGGGCTCTCACAAAACGTGAGAGGAATGGTGCCTTGATGGTGGATGCAAATGGATATGATGGACACACTTATTGATGCATCGCTATCAAGGAGGTTTTGGTGGGACAACCACCATGATTGGAGCTTTGGAGTTGGTAACAATCTCTAAACTCCCATTTTATTTATGTTCATGCTTGTTCATTTATGATATTTTTAGCATGATCATTTTGTTTTTGTGCTTCATGTGGTAAAAACATGCTTAGATGTAGTTTTTATCAAAACTTGTATTATACATGTACAAATAGTGAGTTACACGTGATTTATATATGTTTGCACTTCATGCTCATTTGTACCCACTATATGCACATGTATAAATTAGTTTTGATGATTCTCATTTATACTTGTTTTGCCAATTTTCGTGTTTTACTTCATGTATATGTATTTTTATTCAAATCTAATAAATATACATGTATACCCGTGAGTCTCTTGCCTTCATGCAAATACATTTGATAGACTCTTTTATGTTTGGGATATGAATGTATATTGTGAGGATTGGATAAATCATACATATACCTAGAAGTTTGTTTGTTTGATTGAAAAATGATTTTTCATGTTTTTGTTTTAATAAAAATTTGATACATGATCATTTTTGAGCTTCAATGTCTATTTTCATGAAAATACTATTTACATGACTTTTGAACACTCACACTTTATTTCTTTTGTCATGACTTTGATTCATGAACATATTTTTGAGCTTCATAGATCGAGTGTCAATTCTTGTATTTTGTATGATTCATGAAATACATATGCTTTGATTTCATGTTTTGAAGGATCTTTAACTAGTTTTTCAAAAATTATTTTAACTAGTTATTATTCTTCATTTGGTAGTGATTTTCATGCTAAAATATTTTCAAATCTAATTTTTGAAAACCCCTACCATCTATGGGAGGATGGATGGGAGATCATGTTCATGTATGCTTTAAAGTGTAAATCATTTAAAACTTGAACCATGATTGGGTGGTAGTTATATGAGATATACATTTGATCTTATTGTTATTTCAATTGGTATCATTAGATTCTTTCAATTGGTATCTAAATTGATAATTTTTGTATATACTCATACTTTGTTTGCTTATATATGTATGTATCAATGTCAATTGGTATACTCATTTCATACATATATATGATTTTCATGTGCTTAACTTACAATTGGTTCACATTTTTAAAAGCACAAAGTTTATGATGAAAATAAAAAAAAAATTTATCATTATGTTCACTATTGGTATCAATATGTTTCAACTTCATATTTGTTAAATTTCAATTGGTATCAATATGATTTACAATAATGATTATTTTCAATTTGGTATCTTAAAATTTGTTTGTTTTACAAAAGCTCTGATACCTTTAAAAATTTGTTTAAGAAAAATTAAAAAAAAAATACAAAAGTTTTGATTTGTATTGCCTATATGCAAGGAGAGCTTAACATCTCTTCTACATATAAATTCATGTTGAGTGTATTGTATATTGAGGAGCTTGACAACTCTTCTTTATGTGGTACACGTGTGTAGGGGGAGCTTCACATCTCCTCTTATGCATTACATAATATGTGTTATGTGAATTGGGCTTGTCATCCCTTCTTCATGTAATGCATATGTGTAGGGAAGCTAACTTAGCGTCTTCCTCTTCATGAATGTATATCGCATATAACCTTTTATTGATATATTTGATTTGACCCCTTATTGATCTCTTTGTTTATGACAAAAAGGGGGAGAAAATTTGTTGATTGTGTTTTTACCCCTTTGTTGATGATTGACAAAAAGGGGGAGAAAGATTTTGAATTTATATGCATGTTTTGTGAAAAAGGATTGTTTATGCATATATGTTTTGTTTTGCAAATAGGAGAAAAAGAATTTGATTTGTTTTATGCTTGATTAGCATGTTTACTCCTACATTTGCATACATGTTTATGTGCCTCATTGCATATTTATTTTGTTTATTTGAGATGCATGAGTTAAGGGGGAGCTTCTTTGAAGCTTTACTTTAATCCATGCATATATAACTCCATGAGTTTTGTCATCATCAAAAAGGGGGAGATTGTTGGCCCAAAGGCCCATCACTCTAGTTTTGATGATGATCAACTCATGTAGTTATGTTTACTAATGATCTTGTGTTTAATTAGTGACAGATTTGTTATCAAGATCTTAGTAGGTGTGGAGCTTCAACAAAGGATTTTAAGACATATTTGGAGCTAGAACCGGTTGATTCACGAGCCTATGCATCAAGATCACATCAAGTACTCAAGAGGAGTCGAGCTCGTTGGATTGCATTTGGACCAAGTCAAGATGATGAGAAGACTTCAAGGGAAGACTTCAAGATCAAGACTTGTGTCTAGGTTTGTTTAGTAAGATTTTGTTTTTAGTTAAAATGTAAAAGATAGAGTAGTTGGTAGATTGCTCAAGTACATATACACTCACACTCTTAGAATTGTTTTCATAAAAGATTTTTTAGTTTAGAAAAGATTTTCTGTGTGACAAAATACTATTTGGTTTTTGGTATTCATGTTTACATCTTTCAACCAAAACAAAGTTTATGCTTATTGTCAAAAACATAGATATTTCATCTTGATTGTGTAGTGGACCATATCCATACACACTATGCTTTAAAAGTATATCTTGTTTTTGTATTTGATGAAGATTTGGAAAAGCATGTTTTGAAAGAATATTGTTTTGGAAAAACAGTTTTTATCATGAGCCAAATATTTCCAAGTTACAAAAATAGTCTAATCTTTTATAACATGCCTTAATTTTGTGCAAGCATGTTTGTATATCAAAGTATATTGGTTAAACTATTTTTGTAGATTTTTTATGTATTTTATGGGATTTTATGTGAACCAAAAGACTTAGTTTTAAATCCCAGAAAAACTATTTTCAGGCTTCAGATAGTCGACTTACTACCTTTCTAGTCGACTAACTCTGAAGTCGGTCGACCGGCTCGGTCGACCGACGTGCACGGACGTGCAAGCCTTGACCAGGCAGATGGCCGGTCTGCCGACCCTGTCGACCGGAACTGAGAGCAGTGCTCTCTGTTCTTTTGGGTCGACCGGGCGGTCGACCGGATACTCCAATGGTCTGATTTTTGATCGTTGGCGGTCTACCGGGCGGTCGACCAACAGGTCTGACAGACCCCAACGGCTAGTTTTTGACAGCCTATAAATTTGGGAGTTTGGTCATTATTTTGATACAAGATTTTAGGAGAGCTTTGAGCCAGTTTTTCCCATTCTTTTAAAAGGGTTTTCTCCACATATTTGAGAGCAAATATTTCCTATCTAAAGGGAACATTTTATTCAAGAGTGTTTAAAGAGATTCTTTGAGTTTTCCTCCACCATTCTCATCCTAGTTTTTCTCACACAAACACTTGAGCTATCCATTGCTATATCTACCCTATAGGGAGTGTTATTGTGAGAGGATTTTAGGTGACCAAGAGTTGTGATCACCAAAGTTCTACTTTGTTCCTTTGAGGAGGCGGACGGTTGTGTTCGCATTGTTTCGGGTCCTAGTGGGAACTCGGTGGTTTCGAGTTCGTGTGTGAACTCCGTGTTTGAGGTGCGGCCTTGGCAAGCTTGTGGGGCTTGCGTGTGTACGAGACTAGGGAGTCCGAGGGCTTGTAGGTGTTGCGGCACCGAGGAGAGATCCATTGGGATCTTGCATAGTGGAAATCCTTCGTGTGTCGAAGGCGGGGATGTAGAGCAAGTGTGCTCGAACCTCGAAACAAACCCTTTGTGTTTGCGATTGCTCTCTCTCTCTCTCTCTTGTCTCTTGTTATATCTTGCATGCTTTATTGTCTATCTTTATATGCTTGATATATTCATGTGCTTAAGTGATATATACATGCTTGGGTTGTTTGCTAACACTTGTATTTAACCAAGAGAGCCAACGCGGCACCTCAACCCATTCAAGGGGAATCTAGAGGAGTTTGTCCAGAGCCCTTCACGGGAAATTCGGCAACACTCTTGTGTTATACGTGGTGTTTAGTATAAAAGTTTTATTTGGTCATAATTGTTTTTAGCTTCCGCATTATTTGGCATTAAGTGACCATTAGATTAGCCATCACCTATTCACCCCCCCTCTAGGTGAACCTTCAAGGGGATCTCTTCCAACGAAAAAGGGATGAAGTTCACTCGAATCCAGAAAACCACTTTGTAATCGTCATTGACATAGTGAAATTTCTCTCTCTATGTGATTTTTTCGCTTTCGGGGTTTTCATGTATTTTCATTGTGTTTTCTATTGGCTTTGTCTGTGATTTGACTACATTCACTTTCTTATTTTGGTCTATGAGCTGATTCCTCAGGAATTACCCATTACATTTGATGCTTTCGTTGAGAGCTTTGAATCTACACTTGAGGCCTTCGCCTCCCTCTCTTACACCCCCGATTTGTCCTCTCTTATCACCTGCCATCCCGTCTCGCTTTTTTCTGCAGCTGAGATCTTTATGTGGCTGTCGTGAGACCATGGCTCTCCATGTCTCCCCCATTTTGTCGTCAGACCGTGGTCTCTCGGCGGCGTAGCGAGTATCTCTGACTGCTGTGCAGAGATTCTCCCCCCTTTCAGCCCAAGGAGAGAGAATGCCTAGAATTCAAAGGCTCCAGCCTCTTAAGTATTGTTTCTTGGAACACTGTTTACCACCGTTGTTGGCTATGTAAGATATTTTCCGATTCGATCCATACCCTATTTCTTACATATATCATGACAAACGTGCAACTTATATTAGTCAACATATTAAATATTTCTAATAATTGTACTAAGTTATAAAAATTGGTAGGATCTAGTACTACTCTCTTATTAGCGTTAGAGACATTATAGGAAGGCCACTAATCAAAGAGTTATATATAAAAAGGAAGAGTTATATATAAAGAAGATGCACCTCTCTACAACTATGCATTGATCTCTATCCATAAGAGTCTAAGTTAAGCAAAGAGAATACTCTCAATCTCGTTCTCTACAGCAGTGATTTTGATCCGGGTACAGTTTATCATCTTAAAAAGAGATATGTTAAATAAAACTTCTCCATTAAGATTCATCATACATGCTATTTAGATCCATACATAGATACAGTTAATCATTTGCTATGATATATGAATTCTTATAAGACTCACACTTAAGGCATACCCGACTGAAATTTTAAAAAAAATATTTTAAAAATCTTTAATGTCCCATATCACAATTTTATTTTAAAAACAGATGCCCATCTTTTGATTTTGAAAAAAAAAACCACACGTGAAGTTTATCACTTGTCAAGGTGTAACACCCCGTTCCTGGAATACGTACGTAGATACGTATTCTGATTTTTCTAACATATTTCTTTGATTTATCTTGTATTCGTATTTATTTTATGACTATTGGTGTGATTATTTTGTATTGGATTTGGATTCGTGCACTCGGAGTCAGCCCTAGTCTGAACTGGGGACCCAAGCCTAGTGCATTACTCGAATTGACATTTCTGGTAATCCGATTTAACCAATTTTAGTTTCAAACATTATTTTCCAATATTTTAGATTTTTCATGATTTTCTGAAATTTTTTCAGAATTATTTGCAAAATCTCCAAAACCGGTGTCGGTTGGTAGGGGTGAGCAGAGTTCGGTTATAACCGAAATAACCGACCAAAAGCTGAAACCCGAACTCGAACCAAACTGAACCGCTCTAGTTCGGTTCGGTTTCGGTTTTGTGTTTCAAAAACTGAACTCGACCGAACCGACCGAATCTCTCACCCTATATATCACCCCACCCAAATTCAATTTAGTGAATCATATAGTTCATAAAAATAACCGGTGAAAACTTATCTCATTACTTCTAGCAATACCATCTTTTTTATGTTGAATATGTGAAAGTTATATTAAGTATACCATCACAATTAAGAATAATATTTATATTAATATAGTTCTTTTTTTTCATTCTTGTCATTAAAAGTTAGTAATAATTATGTGAGTTTTGATATAAGAGCCCAAATATAACGAAAAATTTTTAGAATATGAAATTTTTAATTCACATTAAGGTTAGGATCGTTTTCTTATTTCTAATTTGGGTATTGAATATTTGAGATTAGAATATTAAAGAATGATAATATAATGGTGATCAAAAAATGTAAAAAATGATGAAAAAATATTGGCCTAACCGAAAAAATCGAAAAACCGAACTAAACTGAGTTGGTTCGGTTCAGTTCGGTTGCTAAGTCTAATCAGTTCGGTTCGATTTTGTAAAAATTAGCAAAAACCGAACCGAACCGACCGATGCTCACCCCTATCGGTTGGCATTGTTGACTGATTCTCAGATTTTTAGTTTTCAAATGGGGTTGAATTTTCAAAAACAGCTTTCACGTTACTTCTTAGAATTTTATTTTCTATCTAAATTCATTTTTGAGATTTTTCAGAATTTATCGAAAATTCACCGGTTTTGTTGTCGACCGGTACCGCTGGAAGATTCCAGGATTTTTAATTTAAAATATACATTGTATTTTTTGAATCCGATTTCACCGAGTATCTTAGAATAATAGTTCTATTTTTTAGAATTTTTCGGGATGATTCTAAAACAGTCGAATTTTCGCCTTATTAAAATAATAATATAATTTACCGTTCTTTCTTTTCTTGCTTTTCCTTCTCTACTCCTATACTTATTACTCTCAGAATATTTTATTAATTTTATTATTTAATAAAATATTTATTTATTATTTTTTTACTATTTCTTTCCTTTTCTTTTATATTTTTCCCTTTTTCCTTTCTTTTTCTTTCTTTTTCTTCTTTTCTTTTCTTCTCCTCCACTCCACCTCCACTCCCACGCCACGCAGCCGCAGCTGCAGCAAGAGGCCAGAGAATGATGGGCTGAGAAACCCATCTCCCCACTCCATCCCCATTCATCATCTCAATTTTCATCCTCTCCATTAAATCCTCTCACTTCCTTCCTTCTCTTTTCAATTTACACTTCAATTTCACCTTAACCACCTCAACAAAACATACTCACCAACTCCACCATCACCCAACCGCCGCTTCCACAAGCACCGCCGCGGCACACCGCCGCCCAAGCCGCCGACGCCGCACCCCCCATCACCCCACCTCCCTTCCACACTTTCATAACCCCCAAAAACCCTTCCTCTTCCTCCAATTTCATCCAAACCCACCTCCATCACCAATATCTCTCCTCCAAAATTCACCATCACCACCACCAATTCCACCACTCCAACCACTCCATCACCACCTCCTTCTCCTCCTCTAACTCCCCACCACCACCAACCACCACTACCACCACCACAACCACCACCACCACCATCTACCACCACTACCAAAACAACAACCACAACAACAAAACAACCCCCCAACTCCCATCCTCCCTAGGGCGCGCGCCGCCCCCACCACCTCCGGCAGCGCGCCGCCACCCCTGGGCCACCGGCGGCGACCGGCCGGCCGCCGGCCGACCACCCCCTCTCCTCCTCCTTCTTTTTCCTTTCTTTCTTTCTTTCTTCTTTTCTTTCTTTCCTTCTTTCTTTTCATTTCTTTCTCTTTCTTTCCTAAATAAAACTAACTTTCTGTCACGCCCCGCTTCCCAAAAAAAACGCTGGAGCGGAGACGCGACACGAGTCGGCGACACATATACGCAAGGAAAATCCCTCACGTATACGCGCTAAGCCTTAAGTAACCCGAAACAAGCTATAATAAATCCCAACTGTAATGAATACTGAATACTGCAATACCACATATGAGCAACCACGCATGATATCATATGAATCAAGACTGGAATAACAACTGAACTGATATAACAAGAAACAGGAAATGATACGAAGGCTAGAAAGATAAAAGTACCAGAATAGAATAGGGAGAAGCTCCAGCTATTCGCGAAGCGTACAGCCTCAACGAACACCTGCATATTAGAAACAAACCTTCCAATATCTGGACGTGCAAATCCAGGGTCGTCAGAACGTGACCATGGTGAGTGTGCGTATAAAGGGGAAATAGCTCGTGCATAAGAACATGTGCATAAATAACAATAAGAGCAACTGCAAATATAGCACAACTGAATAACAGATAAACAACTGCAGATATAAGATAATTAAATATCATGACATGATAAACATCTGAACTGAAGCATATCTGATATCAATATCAACAAAGATAAATGACAACTATCTCATCTGTAAACTAACAACTGATATAAAGGTCAACTATCTCAAATGTAGACTAATAGCTGATGTCTGATGTGTAACCTATATGTCACTAGTCTGGTTGGTTATTATTAACCTAACTAATGCAGTACTTAACTGTGTCCCATACCACAGCCATTTTCCCACATATCAAACAATGTTATCGTTATTGTAATTGCCTGCCAATGTAGTGCATGTGGTTTGGAAGAGTACCGTGCATGCCCGGTACCACGGTCTAACACCCCTGGCACTGAACCAGGACAAGCCGCAAGGCTCTGACAACTGAAGACCACAGCCCCACACGAAAAGACAACTAGTGTGGCGCCGTAATCTGGGCATAGCCCTGACAACTAACAACTGAATGGGTAGCCAGTACTACCCTGGTTCCCCATGGTTGGAACCCACAACTCGGTACCATAAGAATCCTCCCAAAATACACGACATGCATCATCAGGCAATTACCCTTGTTCCCCAGGTTATGGTGTCTTTTATTAATAAGCAATCAATGTTATTTAATATGTAATAGTAACTGATATCTCCAACAACTGCTGATGTCAACACTAGCTGATAATCTGACAACTGATAACTGATAACTGATATCTAACAACTGTGATATCTCACAACTATGATATCTAACAACTCTGATATCCGACAACTGTGATATCTGACAACTAATATCTGACATCTGAATAGAATACTGGAGATATAGCTACTAACACAAAGGTGATACAAACAACTAGTCTCACAAATAACTATAACTAGTAACTGATCTCTGCCATCTCATATCAACAATGAAATACATGATCACTGATCATTACCACAATGTATCACTGACAACTCATGTAAACTCTGAACATGAACATCTTATAATCACCAACAAGTATCTCACCAATAAGTAGTAAACTGATAATTAGTATCTGGTGACTCTGAAGTACAAGATCATTAATATCAACTTGGTCATTAACACATTAGCTCAACCTCTACTAACTGAAGTAATCTAGTCTCTAACATCTTAACAAGTCCACATCAATACTCAAATGAATCATAAGGTATATCTCCGAGAGCAATATGTCAACACACACCACAATCATATCTGAATAGGAAACATCCTCAAAGAACATCGTAACAAGTTAACATCAATGTCTGAATGAATCATCACCAATAAAAGAATATCAAGTCAACACATACTGAATCATATCAAAATAAGGGAATCATCCTCCATTAACTTATGGTCTAGAATAACTACTCTTGATACTCAACATCAACATCATATCATCTAAACAAATTCCAATGCCAACAACGTCAATCTCATCTCAAAGCAAGTCAAGCTCCAACAAACGGAATATATATTCTGGATAATTCTAACTCATCATCAATCTCTAGCACAACTTAACTAATAAAGTCATATTCAGTAACTGGTCATCATCCAATGTAAATATCATAAGTCCCAGATCAATCCAAAGTCATTACAACCAATTCATATTCCAATAGTTCTATAATCATCTTGTTCCAATACACATCGAGTAATCGTTGCAATAGTTGTTGTTCTAACATATGTCTATAATCAGTACTAGTCTACTCACTCTGACAAACTATATCTGAATCACAAGGCTACACAATACCTTCTTCTATTAAGATCAATTATGATATCCCCACACGACAATATATCCTGTACATGCAGCTAAGATCTATCATGATTGAATCATTATCACCAATATCTATCTCTTGAGATCACATACAATCCATCAATAACCAATACATAATCCATGGGTGAAGTCCACCATCCATCAAGGAACCATACACAGCTAACAGACTGATATTAGTCGACTAGGGATATATACAAGTCGACTAGAAGAAGGTATAGTCGACTAATCAAGTGGGCATAGTCGACTACACCAAGGTCAAGTCGACTGATACAGATACAGAGAGCTACACACTTCCAGGTCAGTCTATAAGTCGACTAGGGCTATAGGGTAAGTCGACTACACACACTGTTAGTCGACTACTAATAATGTCAAGTCGACTAACAGTGGAGAAACAGAGAACCCAACAATTCCTGGAAGCTATACTAGTCGACTAGGGAGAAATATTAGTCGACTAGCAGAGTGATTAGTCGACTAATCTCAGGTATTAGTCGACTAATACCTCTGCCAGGACAGATATCAGAGGCACATCAACGCCTGATCTCTCACACAATAAAACACATATATATACCTCCTCTCTCTCACCCAACAAAGTACACAAGTTCTACAACCACTCTATATACACATTAAAATACAACTTTAAACAAATGCATATAAAAATGAGAGAAAAACTAGGAAGAGGGAGATAGACACTCACATAGGGGACTGTCGGGACGATCTCCGACGACGGCTGCCATCCGCTGCTGGAAAGGGCTGGATCCTCGCTGCTGGAGGATTGTGCGCGCAGCAGGCCAGTGGATGGGGCTGCTGTTGGTGGTTGCGTGGAACTGTCGAGCGCCGAGGGAGGAGATCCGGTGGCCTGGACTGCAGTTGATGGCGCCGTGCTGCTGTCCTTGGCGCAACGAGGCAGGGAGGGGGCAGATCCAGCCTTGCTCTTGCTGCTGTTGTTGCTGTCGAGGAGAGGATCCGGGTGCAGGGGTCCTGCAGGTGCCTGATGGGGAGAACGGCCATGATGGATGGCCAATGGAGAGGAGAGGGGCGGCTGCTGCTTGCTGGTGGCCTGGTGGTGTTCGGCTGCCACAGGTCTGCTAAGGCACCCGCAACCATGGTGCACGGCCATGAAGGTGCTGGTCTGGATTGCCGGCCATGGAGGGTCTCTGCTCGTTACCGGGCGAGTTGCCGTTACGGTCGCTGTGGTGCCGCTCTTCGCTGTCGGACTGCATAGGACAGTAGCCAGGGTGCTGGGAAGACCTGGCTGCAAGCTGGGGTCCTCGCGCTCGCCGGAAGGGCCTGGAATTGCCGCTCGCTCGCTGCCTGCGCGCTGGATCTGGGTGGTTGCTGCTGTGCGCATCACCGGGCGAGTCGCTGCCGCGGTCGCTGTGGTGTCGTTCCTCGCCATCGGACTGCACGGAAGGGTGGCCAAGGCACTGGAGAAGGTCACTGTGCCAGTCTCCGACGACGGCTTGGCATGGATCAGGAGAACTCGCTGCTCGCCCGGGGAAGATGGGGGCGGTCTGGATGGTGCACGGCTGTCCTTGTTGTTATTGTCGCTGTTGCTGGTCTGGATCTCACCAAATAAATCCAAAATGCTGTAACACGCAACCAATACATACAAATAATTATAAATACACGCTAAACACCCACACGTGCAAACGAACATATGCGCGTACACGTACACATACGTATACAAGCATACATATGCATACATGCATATTATGTAAATTTATACACGTATACCCATGCGCATACATACATGTCCAATCTAATAAATACCTATTATTAATTATAAATATCTATACATTAATTAAATTTCACCCATGCATGTAAAAAGGCATTCACAATATAATATATGAAAAAGGAAATAAATAGAAAGGGGGAAAATTACTCACACAACCGAGTGATTTGCGGCACGCCGACGGAGGCTCCGACGGAGGCATCCGGACCCGCGGAGGGTGTCGTTGGATAGAGCAACTCGCCGTGAAGGGTGTAGGGTGCGTTCGCGCTTGCCGACGGCGATCTACGGCATCCCGCGGAGGGCCGAAAAATGGCTCGGAGTAAGGATTTTGTCGCACATGAAATAAAACACACACCAATCAAAATCACTACACAAGAATTTCCTACATAAAATAATACACATGCCTATTCACTAAATTATATACATTAATATAATAGTACTATTTAAATGTTATTGCATCCAAAAATATTAAGGGAGAGAGAGGAGCTCACGGCCAAAGGGGACTGAAGCTCGGCTGGGCCATGTTGTGGTGGCCTGCACCAGGAAGAAGTCGCCCATGGCGGCCATATGCTCCACCGACCGCACATGCTAGAATCCAACGAATCAAATCTGCATTGCAGGCTGAATTCCCCAGCACATACAGCGGCACAAGGCTGTGGAAGTGGGCGGCCTGAAGGACGTCCGGCGGCCTGGGGAGGACGCAGCCAAAGGGGGCTCGGCCTGGGCCTGCCGTGCTGCTGGTGGTCGCGCCGGCAAGGAGGAGGCGCCAATGTTGCTGCTGAAGGGAGAGGGACGGCCAGGCCAAGGAGGAGGGGCTACGCAACCTGGAAAGGGGGTTGCTCGGGCTTCCATGGTGGAGATGATGTCGCCATGGCCGGGGATCTTGGTGATGGCGCAAGGGGATCGGTTGCTGCCGGGGTTGGGGGCGCAGGTTGCGGCCTGGTGATCGTCGGTGAGGAGGGGGCTGCCGCTGGAGGGAAGCTCGGCCAAGAAGGGGGCCCGAGCGCTGGATCTGTGGTGGTCTGTGCGCCTGGGGAAGATGGGGGGGCGGTTGTGAGGGATGAAGAGGATTAGATTAGGGTTAAAAATAGGATTTAGGTTAATGAATAGTTTGGGTTTCGGGTAGATGGGTATAAGCTAGATCCAAATAGAGTAACGGGTAGTGGGTTTGATCCAAATGGGTTTGAATTTAGAAAATAGAAATGGGTATTGGGTTATGGAATCCAAACGGGTATGGATAGGATTAGATAATGAGAATAAATATTGGGAAAAGATCAAGGATACATGGAAAGGAGATAATGCTACAAACAATAATAAATAAATACAAACTACAATAATATTAACAATTAATAATGACGCTAAAAATAATCAACCATGATATAATTAATCATAAGGTTAGCAATCACAATTACTAATTGACAATAACTATTATCACCAATACTCATACTAATATTAAAATAAGTAGAGAATATAGTATTAACACTATTAATAATTAATAAACACCGACAATAAAAATAAAGATAACACTAATAGAAATAACAATAAATAATAATGGAAGAATAATTTGCCATTTACTATCTGAAAATAATTTGTATACTCAACAATAATAATCACAGGATAAATAAATTAACCTGATTAAATAAAAATAACCAGTGAATCAAAATAAATACTTCAGAAACTGAAAATACTGTATTAGTAGCTAGGGATCTTACACTCTACCCACCTTATTAAAAATTTCGTCCCCGAAATTCAAATAGGGCAGGGAATGGTAAAAGAGTCCTAAGAAATCAAGAAGAAGACAAACAAACACCACGTCGCTTCTCGGTACATCATAAATCCACCATGCTTCCGCTGCGCTACTCTGATTCTGCTACCAGCTTCAACATGAAGTAACCACTCCAAGAGATAGAATGGAAAGAAATAGAATAGAAAGGAAGGATGAAATCAGGATGGAAATCCAAATCACTCTAAAGGGAGTATTGGAATTATGGATATCGAATGATCAAGAAATGGAATTCCAAAGAGAGGACGGCCAACTCCAAATGGACTGAATATCATAACGGATAGTATATGTATATTGTAGTATAACTATAGCTTGTTTTCAAGTTTTCGATAAGAACTAGGTCTCTCTTGCGAAACAAAATTCAAAATTTAACATCGCAAGTCGAAAACCTAGGCTCTGATACCAAGAAAACCCTGTCACGCCCCGCTTCCCAAAAAACGCTGGAGCGGAGACGCGACACGAGTCGGCGACGCATATACGCAAGGAAAATCCCTCACGTATACGCGCTAAGCCTTAAGTAACCCGAAACAAGCTATAATAAATCCCAACTGTAATGAATACTGAATACTGCAATACCACATATGAGCAACCACGCATGATATCATATGAATCAAGACTGGAATAACAACTGAACTGATATAACAAGAAACAGGAAATGATACGAAGGCTAGAAAGATAAAAGTACCAGAATAGAATAGGGAGAAGCTCCAGCTATTCGCGAAGCGTACAGCCTCAACGAACACCTGCACATTAGAAACAAACCGTCCAATATCTGGACGTGCAAATCCAGGGTCGTCAGAACGCGACCATGGTGAGTTTGCGTGTAAAGGGGAAATAGCTCGTGCATAAGAACATGTGCATAAATAACAATAAGAGCAACTGCAAATATAGCACAACTAAATAACAGATAAACAACTGCAGATATAAGATAATTAAATATCATGACATGATAAACATCTGAACTGAAGCATATCTGATATCAATATCAACAAAGATAAATGACAACTATCTCATCTGTAAACTAACAACTGATATAAAGGTCAACTATCTCAAATGTAGACTAATAGCTGATGTCTGATGTGTAACCTATATGTCACTAGTCTGGTTGGTTATTATTAACCTAACTAATGCAGTACTTAACTGTGTCCCATACCACAGCCATTTTCCCACATATCAAACAATGTTATCGTTGTTATAACTGCCTGCCAATGTAGTGCATGTGTTTTGGAAGAGTACCGTGCATGCCCGGTACCACGGTCTAACACCCCTGGCACTGAATCAGGACAAGCCGCAAGGCTCTGACAACTGAAGACCACAACCCCACACGAAAAGACAACTAGTGTGGCGCCGTAATCCGGGCATAGCCCTGACAACTGACAACTGAATGGGTAGCCAGTACTACCCTGATTCCCCATGGTCGGAACCCACAACTCGGTACCATAAGAATCCTCCCAAAATACACGACATGCATCATCAGGCAATTACCCCTTGTTCCCCGGGTTATGGTGTCTTTTATTAATAAGCAATCAATGTTATTTAATATGTAATAGTAACTGATATCTCCAACAACTGCTGATGTCAACACTAGCTGATAATCTGACAACTGATAACTGATAACTGATATCTAACAACTGTGATATTTCACAACTATGATATCTCACAACTCTGATATCCGACAACTGTGATATCTGACAACTAATATCTGACATCTGAATAGAATACTGGAGATATAGCTACTAACACAAAGGTGATACAAACAACTAGTCTCACTGACAACTATAACTAGTAACTGATCTCTGCCATCTCATATCAACAATGAAATACATGATCACTGATCATTACCACAATGTATCACTGACAACTCATGTAAACTCTGAACATGAACATCTTATAATCACCAACAAGTATCTCACCAATAAGTAGTAAACTGATAATTAGTATCTGGTGACTCTGAAGTACAAGATCATTAATATCAACTTGGTCATTAACACATTAGCTCAACCTCTACTAACTGAAGTAATCCAGTCTCTAACATCTTAACAAGTCCACATCAATACTCAAATGAATCATAAGGTATATCTCCGAGAGCAATATGTCAACACACACCACAATCATATCTGAATAGGAAACATCCTCAAAGAACATCGTAACAAGTCAACATCAATGTCTGAATGAATCATCACCAATAAAAGAATATCAAGTCAACACATACTGAATCATATCAAAATAAGGGAATCATCCTCCATTAACTTATGGTCTAGAATAACTACTCTTGATACTCAACATCAACATCATATCATCTAAACAAATTCCAATGCCAACAACGTCAATCTCATCTCAAAGCAAGTCAAGCTCCAACAAACGGAATATATATTCTGGATAATTCTAACTCATCATCAATCCCTAACACAACTTAACTAATAAAGTCATATTCAGTAACTGGTCATCATCCAATGTAAATATCATAAGTCCCAGATCAATCCAAAGTCATTACAACCAATTCATATTCCAATAGTTCTATAATCATCTTGTTCCAATACACATCGAGTAATCTGTTGCAATAGTTGTTGTTCTAACATATGTCCATAATCAGTACTAGTCTACTCACTCTGACAAACTATATCTGATTCATAAGGCTACACAATACCTTCTTCTATTAAGATCAATTATGATATCCCCACACGACAATATATCCTGTACATGCAGCGAAGATCTATCATGATCGAATCATTATCACCAATATCTATCTCTTGAGATCACATACAATCCATCAATAACCAATACATAATCCATGGGTGAAGTCCACCATCCATCAAGGAACCATACACAGCTAACAGACTGATATTAGTCGACTAGGGATATATACAAGTCGACTAGAAGAAGGTATAGTCGACTAATCAAGTGGGCATAGTCGACTACACCAAGGTCAAATCGACTGACAGGGTAAGGCAAGTCGACTGATACAGATACAGAGAGCTACACACTTCCAGGTCAGTCTATAAGTCGACTAGGGCTATAGGGTAAGTCGACTACACACACTGTTAGTCGACTACTAATAATGTCAAGTCGACTAACAGTGGAGAAACAGAGAACCCAACAATTCCTGGAAGCTATACTAGTCGACTAGGAGAAATATTAGTCGACTAGCAGAGTGATTAGTCGACTAATCTCAGGTATTAGTCGACTAATACCTCTGCCAGGACAGATATCAGAGGCACATCAACGCCTGATCTCTCACACAATAAAACACATATATATACCTCCTCTCTCTCACCCAACAAAGTACACAAGTTCTACAACCACTCTATATACACATTAAAATACAACTTTAAATAAATGCATATAAAAATGAGAGAAAAACTAGGAAGAGGGAGATAGACACTCACATAGGGGACTGTCGAGACGATCTCCGACGACGGCTGCCATCCGCTGCTGGAAAGGGCTGGATCCTCGCTGCTGGAGGATTGTGCGCGCAGCAGGCCAGTGGATGGGGCTGCTGTTGGTGGTTGCGTGGAACTGTCGAGTGCCGAGGGAGGAGATCCGGTGGCCTGGACTGCAGTTGATGGCGCCGTGCTGCTGTCCTGGGCGCAACGAGGCAGGGAGGGGGCAGATCCAGCCTTGCTATTGCTGCTGTTGTTGCTGTCGAGGAGAGGATCCGGGTGCAGGGGTCCTGCGGGTGCCTGATGGGGAGAACGACCATGATGGATGGCCAATGGAGAGGAGAGGGGCGGTTGCTGCTTGCTGGTGGCCTGGTGGTGTTCGGCTGCCACAGGTCTGCTAGGGCACCCGCAACCAAGGTGCACGGCCATGAAGGTGCTGGTCTGGATTGCCGGCCATGGAGGGTCTCTGCTCGTTACCGGGCGAGTTGCCGTTACGGTCGCTGTGGTGCCGCTCTTCGCTGTCGGACTGCATAGGACAGTAGCCAGGGTGCTGGGGAAGACCTGGCTGCAAGCTGGGGTCCTCGCGCTCGCCGGAAGGGCCTGGCATTGCCGCTCGCTCGCTGCCTGCGCGCTGGATCTGGGTGGTTGCTGCTGTGCGCGTCACCGGGCGAGTCGCTGCCGCGGTCGCTGTGGTGTCGTTCCTCGCCATCGGACTGCACGGAAGGGTGGCCAAGGCACTGGAGAAGGTCACTGTGCCAGTCTCCGACGACGGCTTGGCATGGATCAGGAGAACTCGCTGCTCGCCCGGGGAAGATGGGGGCGGTCTGGATGGTGCACGGCTGTCCTTGTTGTTGTTGTCGCTGTTGCTGGTCTGGATCTTACCAAATAAATCCAAAATGCTATAACACGCAACCAATACATACAAATAATTATAAATACACGCTAAACACCCACACGTGCAAACGAACATATGCGCGTACACGTACACATACGTATACAAGCATACATATGCATACATGCATATTATGTAAATATATACACATATACCCATGTGCATACATACATGTCCAATCTATTAAATACCTATTATTAATTATAAATATCTATACATTAATTAAATTCCACCCATGCATGTAAAAAGGCATTCACAATATAATATATGAAAAAGGAAATAAATAGAAAGGGGGAAAATTACTCACACAACCGAGTGATTTGCGGCACGCCGACGGAGGCTCCGACGGAGGCATCCGGACCCGCGGAGGGTGTCGTTGGATAGAGCAACTCGCCGTGAAGGGCGTGGGGTACGTTCGCGCTTGCCGACGGCGATCTACGACATCCCGCGGAGGGCCAGAAAATGGCTCGGAGTAAGGATTTTGTCGCACATGAAATAAAACACACACCAATCAAAATCACTACACAAGAATTTCCTACATAAAATAATACACATGCCTATTCACTAAATTATATACATTAATATAATAAACATAGTACTATTTAAATGTTATTGCATCCAAAAATATTAAGGGAGAGAGAGGAGCTCACGGCCAAAGGGGACTGAAGCTCGGCTGGGCCATGTTGTGGTGGCCTGCACCAGGAAGAAGACGCCCATGGCGGCCATATGCTCCACCGACCGCACATGCTAGAATCCAACGAATCGAATCTGCATCGTGGGCTGAATTCCCCAGCACATACAGCGGCACAAGGCTGTGGAAGTGGGCGGCCTGAAGGAGGTCCGGCGGCCTGGGGAGGACGCAGCCAAAGGGGGCTCGGCCTGGGCCTGCCGTGCTGCTGGTGGTCGCGCCGGCAAGGAGGAGGCGCCAATGTTGCTGCTGAAGGGAGAGGGACGGCCAGGCCAAGGAGGAGGGGCTACGCAACCTGGAAAGGGGGTTGCTCGGGCTTCCATGGTGGAGATGATGTCGCCATGGCCGGGGATCTTGGTGATGGCGCAAGGGGATCGGTTGCTGCCGGGGTTGGGGGGGCAGGTTGCGGCCTGGTGATCGTCGGTGAGGAGGGGGCTGCCGCTGGAGGGAAGCTCGGCCAAGAAGGGGGCCCGGGCGCTGGATCTGTGGTGGTCTGTGCGCCTGGGGAAGATGGGGGGGCGGTTGTGAGGGATGAAGAGGATTAGATTAGGGTTAAAATAGGATTTAGGTTAATGAATAGTTTGGGTTTCAGGTAGATGGGTATAAGCTAGATCCAAATAGAGTAACGGGTAGTGAGTTTGATCCAAATGGGTTTGGATTTAGAAAATAGAAATGGGTATTGGGTTATGGAATCCAAACGGGTATAGGTAGGATTAGATAATGAGAATAAATATTGGGAAAAGATCAAGGATACAAGGAAAGGAGATAATGCTACAAACAATAATAAATAAATACAAACTACAATAATATTAACAATTAATAATGACGCTAAAAATAATTAACCATGATATAATTAATCATAAGGTTAGCAATCACAATTACTAATTGACAATAACTATTATCACCAATACTCATACTAATATTAAAATAAGTAGAGAATATAGTATTAACACTATTAATAATTAATAAACACCGATAATAAAAATAAAGATAACACTAATAGAAATAACAATAAATAATAATGGAAGAATAATTTGCCATTTACTATCTGAAAATAATTTGTATACTCAACAATAATAATCACAGGATAAATAAATTAACCTGATTAAATAAAAATAACCAGTGAATCAAAATAAATACTTCAGAAACTGAAAATACTGTATTACTAGCTAGGGATCTTACACTTTCTCTCCTTTCCTAAAATACCCCCCACCATTCCCTCAAACTACCTCCCTATATTTACACCCAATACCCCTCTCCTTTAAATCCTAATTCATTTCTAAATATACCATATTCTCTCTCTCTCTCCCCCTTCCTGCAACTTTCTCTCTCCTCTCTCTCTCTCCCCTCTCATTCCGTCTCTAATATTTATATGAATATTTATAAATATATGGACTAGTGGATTTCTCGTACGGGTTTGTAACACCCCGCTCCCGGAATACGTACTTAGTTGCGTATTCAGATTTTTCAATCGTATTTTTCGATTTACTTTCTGTATTTATTTTGTATTATGAATTATTTATATGATTGTTTTGTCTTGGATCCGGATTCGTGAACTCAGAGTCTGCCCTTCTCTGAACCGGGGACCCGATCCTAGTGTATTACTCAATTTGGTCTTTCGGTCATCAGATTTGACCGATTTCAGTTTCAAATATCATTTTACAATATTTTAGATTTTTTATGATTTTCTGGAAATTTCCTGAATTAAATGGAAAATCTTCAAAACCGGTGTCGACCAGCACCGCTGACCGACTTCTGGATTTTTAATTTACAAATGGAGTCAAATTTTGAGAAATTGCTTTCACATATTTGCTTAGAATAATATTTACTATCTTAATTCATTTTTGGGGTATTTTCAGAATTTTTCGGATTTCTGCCAGATTCGGTGCCGACCGATATTGGCAGCAGATTCCAGGATTTTTAATTTAAAAACTATAAAGAATTTCTTAAAACGAATTTCACCATGATTCTTAAAATAATATTCTTGATTTTTGAGAATTTTTGCGGGTTATTCCGAGATACTTGATTTCGGGACGATTTCGGTATTTTTCCGAAAGTTTTCCACATCCGCAACCGAATCCCGGGAATCCGCTACTCTAATTATTTCTACTTTTTCTTCCAAGAAAATATCTTCCCTTTTTCATTTTCTTTTCCTTTTTCCTATTTTCTTTCCTTCCTTTCCTTTCCACCAAATTCTCCATTCTTCCTCCAAAAATATCTTCTCCTCCAAAAATATCTCCTCCAAAATATCCAACCTCTCCCATCTCCATGGCCGGCCAAGATTGGCCAAGAGAAACACCTCACCCTTCCATTTTATAAATTACACCCTCTCTTTTCCATTTTTACACCACCTTCACAAATCCAATTCCTATATAAACCTTTCCTTCTTCATTTCACTTCATTTTTCTCTTCACCAACACCTTAACCACCACCAACTCCTCCTTCATCTCCACCACAACAACCACCACTACAACTTCTCCAACTCCTTACCTTCATCTTCTTCCTCCTCCATCTCCATGTAAACCACCACAAACTCCAAAACTCCACCAAAGCTTCCACCTTCTCCTTCACCTTCTCCAAAAATACCACCACCATCAAAACCTCTTCACAAAGCCACCACCCCATCATCTCCTCAAGGGCCGGCCACTCCTTTTGGATTGGGGCCGAGCTCCTTTTCGTCGTCCGGTGATCATTCCGGTAATCGTTCACGATTATTCCGGTGATCATTCCGGCTCCGTTGATTATTCCGGTAATCGTTCACGATTATTCCGGTAATCATTCTGGTGACAAGTGCAACTCTCCGTTGATTATTTCGGTAATCGTTTACGATTATTCCGAGACAAACACTAAACACCACCACCAAAGAAATCACCTTCCCTCCTTTCTCTTTGTTTCCTAACGCGGATCTCACCCCGCGTCTAGGCAATTCCTTAAACGCAATCCGCGCATTCCTGTATTGACACAACGCGGAGCCTATTCCCACGTCTGTGTTCTTCTTGTGTTAACGCGACGCAGAACCCACATCCGCGTCCGCGTTCTCCTCACGTTCTGCCTTGAACGCAGACCTCGCGGTTGTGGCATCTATGCAACGCGAACCCCGCGTCTGCTATTCCCGCGTCTGTGATTCCCGTGTCTGTTATTCTCGCGACGCTAACTCCCGCATCTGCGACCCTCGCACACTCTCAAAACCCGCGTCTCCCTGTGCACTCTCCCTTCCCATATATTTCTCTCTCTTTCTCTCTATTATTTATATCATATTTTATGGCGCGTCCCGAGTTCCATGGATTTCGGACCTTTCGGCATTTCTGGTGATTTAGGCGAGTGTCCTCGCTCTCGCCTCCATTTGGGTTTCCCTGCTTTGTCGGGTCGACATGTATTTTATTCCATGTTTTCATGTATTATGTATTGGGCTGAGTCCCTGTATTTGTGTATGGCCGAGTGCCAATGACTGGACATGTATTTCTTTGTGACGAATGCTTGTATTAGGGTAGTTTAATTCTTGTACATATATCATGCCTGAGATATACTTGCTGCTTTATAACATGCGTGGCCAACCCTTCGTGGTCGATTGGACTCTGGGTTTCTGCCCACTCCTGGGATGGCTAGTAGCCACCGAGAGTGCGCTTCAACCCCGAGCGCAATCGGACCCTCAGCCTCCGGTCACTCACTATCTTGAAAGAGAGGTGATTGGGACCGTCAGGTTTCTCAGTTCAGCCTCCGGTCACTCACTATCTCGAAAGGGAAGCGATTGGGACCGTCAGGTCTTTCAGCTCCGCCTGGTTATCATGATCAGCGTTCAGCGCTTTATCACTAGATTCGTCTAGGCGAGTTGCTGCCAGATTTTCCGCTCGAACTTCAGCCGAGTCGTCCCGGTAACCTCGCCAGACGCTCCAATGTTAAATACTAGTTGCTGTCTGTACTACCAGCTTGCTCAGCTCCGCTTGGTTGTGCTCAGCTACTACTTTATCACATGCCATGTATTTACCTGATATGTTAACACTTGACATGCCATACCTGTCATTTACATGTTACTATGTAACACCTGTTTGTATCACCTGGCACCTGATGTGTTATCACCTGACTCCTGACATGCTACTTCTTGGCAAGGCCGCTTGTTATGACACGAATTGCCACCGGACTAATATCAATCTCTTGACATGACTTGTCACCTGCCAAATATCACCCTCCCGTCATGCTATCACTTGACACCCAGCATGATATATTTGACCTTGTGATTATCACGTTTACGGGAATCCTGCCTTGTTATCCTGTATTGTATACAGTGACCTGTTATCCTGAATGGAACTAAGTGTCACACGGAGTAAAGTGCCACACCACACAAGTGGTGGGGGCCACCTTTTGAATCTGTGGGGGCCACCTCTAGAATCCATCCCCCTCAGAGCAAAGTGCCACATGGAATAAAGTGCCACATCACATACGTGGTGGGGGCCACCTTTTGAATCTGTGGGGGCCACCTCTTGAATTTGTAGGGCCATCTCCTGTTATGACCAGTTATTCCCGTAATCTGATAATATTGATAAGCCATAAAAAGGATAACTTGCACGGGGAATGGGAGGAAGTGATGAATGCCGGTATGATGTCTTGCTTATAGTAATGGAATAAAATATTGACGATTCGTGTTAGAGGGATTTCAGGCCCTCAGAAGATACGTGTTAGGGGGATTTAAGGCCCCCAGGCTGGTCCCGGGCGTACGGGAACTACTATAAGAAGAGCTATCAGTCCTTCATCAGCTTCCATTAACAACCTCGGCTTGCTTATATATGGATGTATGTGTGTTGAGATGTACACCAGGACACATACCTAGATATATGGGTCAGACGAGTAATAATAATAAAAGATGCCAACTATGTATCCTGTTATGCCTGTTATGAACTCCCGTTATGCCTGTTATGTATTCCTGTTATGACCATTTGTTGTGCTGTTCTGTAACTCAGGTTGTACGCGCTTGGATTACGGTAACATGAGGTAAAGGTATATAGATGAGGGTTTCCTTGTTTGGATTATTCCTTCGAGGTACTAATCTCATGGAGCCGTGACCTAAACCTGTACAATCGAATTTGCCTGTATCGGACTTTACTTCGGATTTCCGGTTTTATGATTACTATATTATGCCTGCTTGCATCCTGCTTTACCACTCGTGTTCTATTCCACCAGTCTCCTGTTCATATCTTATCATACCCTGAGTACTTCCTGTTTGATATTTATTTGCTCCTGCCTGCTTCTGCTCACGACACGGTTTTCAATGCATGATTATGATTCGGTTTTATCGATACACTTGTACTTATCTCAGCACGCCATCTGGCTTTTGTACCACCACTCGCCTGGGGAGTTCTATCTGACTCCCCTGGATCCTCATGTCCAGGTCATGGAGCTTGGAGCGTGTAGAATTCTCCCAGTTGTTGATCAGAGTGGCGCAGCGGTAGCATGGATCTCCAGCAGACCATCTGAAGCTCTATCCTTCCAGGCCCCCTGTGTGCCTCTCGAGTTTTCCTTTTGTAAACTCGTGAGTGCCTTTTGTACTGTTCATACTTGTACATCCTTTGTATTCTCGCATTTGCGCCATGTTGGTGATGTAATATTATTGTAATATTTGTCACCTCTGGTGATAACTTTGTAATTGTACTCATGTGTTGGAATGTATAATGCACCATTTGCTTCCGTACTCTGATTCTTGCTGATGCGACCTCTCCGTCGGCGAAGGCGTCGGAGATGATCGGTTGGTAGCGGTGACGATTCCTCGGCGGCATCTCGACCTGCAAGTGGTTAGCAACAGGGAGAACTGGCAACGCCAAAGGCAAAATCAAAGGAGAAGATGAAGACGAAGAAGTAGTGGAGCTTTATTGATCTCAGTACAAGGAGCTCAGCTGGAGCTCGTGGCCGATTTAGGGCACAATTACATCATAGATCCCAACAGTAACCATGGCCCCTTATTTATACCCCCGACATCCCAATGGGCCCAAGCGGGCGAGTCACTGGGTTCGGCCGGACCCGACTCCGAGTCGCAAGGCCGAACCGGACCCGGCCCATTAACGAATTATCAAAGAAGAAGACGGCTCAGAATTAATTCATCATAGCCGTTACATTCAAAAAGAGGGAAAAGAAGAAAGATAAGAATGGATCAAATTCAGAGGTGAATCAGAAGCAACAAACCCGGCAAGCCTGAGAGATAAGAACTGCATCGATGCTTAGCTTCCCCCAAAATAAAAATAAAAAAAAAACACCCACACCCACACACCCACATCCCAAAAAGGGGAAAAAAAAAAAAAAAAAAACCACCCACCCATGCCACCTCACGAGAAGTCTTCGGGCTTACCTTCGGCGATGAGGAAGCTTCGCTCCTTGCAGAAAAGGAAACAAGGGAAATAGGGAATCACACTCGCCACTTCCATGTCTTAAAACACAGTGGTCATCATTTTCTCCTTTTTCTGAGCAACAAGTATGATACATGTTTTTTCATTTTCTTCCTTAAATGGGCTCTCCTTCACCGCAATATTTTGTTGAGCCCAACACCAAAGCCTTCCCACAATTTTTATTATTAGACGTGTATAACGTACCTTGGGCCTTTGGGCTCTTATCTTGAAGCCCAAACTTAAGCTGGGCCCTTCTCTGTTGGGCCTGCGTACCAATTTCTTTATCAGCTAATGGATAATACCTGGGCCCAATCGAAACGGTTCTTTCCTTCGACCCCTTAGGCCCAATAGTGCCACCGATGTCCGCCTTCGTACTTCAATCGAGGATGGTGAAACCCCAGGCAAGGGGTTAGCAACAGAAGGAGACGAAGACGGAGTGGCAGCAGGCTGCTAAATAAAAGTTTCTATTGACTTTCACTGCTTTTACATAAAACTACCATAATTTGTTTTTATTATGCAAGTGACTTTTGCATCTTATCTCCTTCTTTGTGAATCAACCCTAGCATAACAATTACCTACTTATTATTGTGCTAATTAATTTTAAGTTGGAAAAGTATAGAAATATAACAAATAATAACAATAAATCAGTCTAAAAAGGTTACAAAATGATTATCCTTCAAAATGTTTCGTCTGGACATTAATGCTTGAGAAATCCCTCTGTATTTTATTAGTCAAAATAATTGATAAAGGAAATATATATTTTCCTTTTTTTTTTTTTTTTTTGGTTTCAGTGCTTCTCTATATAAGTGAGTACATGGTTTTTTTTTTTTTTTTCCCTTCTTCTTTATTTTTATAATAATAATTTATTCTAATTTTGGCCATTGAGGGCTATATTTTTTAGGACAATGTTACTGATTTTGCTATTTAAGAAAAACACTGAAAGAAAAAAAAAAGGGAGAAAAAAGAAAAGTAAATTAATTTTGACAGTATCTTTTTCTGTAAAGTGCACCGAAAACCTCACCCAGATTCACAACCGTTTTTTATTTGACTCGAGAAATTATTTTTCTTCTTCTTCTTCTTTCTTTTTGCTGAGAGAGAGAGGAGCGCAAATCAAATGACGGTAGCATCGGGCGTAGGGTACGCCCTGATAGCGCTGGGCCCCGCACTCTCCATCTTCGTCTCCGTCATCTCTCCCAAACCCTTTCTCATTCTCACCCTTCTCTCAAGGTCAGTTCCCCACAATTTTCCCCCAATTTTTTCGATCAATTCTGGTAAAATTGCAGCACGCAGTTACAATTCTAAACGATTCATATCTTCTCACTATGCGTTAATCCAAAATTTTTGATCGATTCTCAAGTTCCGAGCAATTTGGTTATTTGTTATGCACACTTCTGAACAATTGACTGCTCGTTTATCTTTCCAAAAATCTGATCTTTGGTTGTTTGGTTATTGTGGGATTGGCTTTCTTTTGAGCTATTGTGGGTTTGGTTTACTGTGGATTCAGTACTGTAATATTGTGGTTAAACTCGACTTTTGAACAGTAATTCATCTTTCTTTTTGGACCTGACTGGTTTGGCAACAAGATCTAGGCTTGAGTCCTTCTTTGAAGTGGGACATGCGAGCATGGATTTCGTAGGAAAACTCATTTGACACTTGTCTTATGTTGAGTTCCATATCTTGAAACATTTATGGAAGGTAATTAGAGCTCCACAGTATCTTTACACACACGCACGAATAAACTTAAGTTTGATGTTATAAAAACAAGAAAGTTCCCTTATCACAAACAGCTGTCGTGAAGTGGAACTTCTCGGCCCTGAGATTCTAGGGAACAAAAAAGAACACATTTTAATGGTTTATTGATTCGATAAGCTTTGCTTCTAGTTCCTATTGATTGTATGCATGTGTCTGCGTGTGTGCATTCTAAAATAGAAATCTATCTGATTACACACTTCAAACTGCAGACCGTTGAGCAGATTTTTGGATTCTGCTTTGCTCAAACTAAGCAGCTCCATGCATTTGGTCCATTTGATCCACCAGTAACTGCAGTATGAAGTGTGCCATCAGTAAGATTACGAATAATGACAACTGTTTTAAGTCAATGCTGAGTTTGGTCCCATAAGCATATGGTTCACCACGCCTTCCAATTCAATGAACAACTTCACACATTTATAATATATACGTACGCAATATTGTACATGATACATTGGAATTTACTATTATCCAACACCTGTGGGTTCTGAGCCTGGATATCCAGAGTAGCTGACTTCCTTTGGTGCTGGTTGCAGTCTTATTTCTTTGACTATTTGTTCATGTGCTGGTTGGCCACAGTTCTCTGCAATGGTATAAATTGATGTGCAGCTAAAAATTGTCAGTGAGTTCTTGAATTCTGAATTGTCCATAAATAATAATGATAACAAATAATACATAAATCAAAATATATAAGCAAGTAGCAAATTTTGCGTTTAGAGGTTTTTCATATTAGTTTCCCAAATCATGGTATTATCATATTGGTCGCTCAAAGTCATTTAAGTTTCACCAATTTAGTTCCTCAGTTGGATTAAAACACTAGTAATTAGAATATTTCATTTACTATAACTGGGATTGATGTAAGGACTTTTTCCCTTCTATTTATCACTTGGAACTATTATCTTCTCTGTTTTCTTCTTAATGAGACAAAAATATATATTTTGGTAAGGGAGGGGAGCTGGAGATTAAAAAATGCATTGCATTGAGATTGGAGGGAGAGAACACTCCTTATGTCATCTTGAGTTAGAATTAATAGAAACCACTATTGTTTTAAGGGACTAATATGAAAATACTAAGATTTAGGGACTAATATAAAAATCAGCGTAGTTTGCCAGACTAATACAAGAAAAACCCTTGCATTTATTAGTTTTGACAATCCCTCTACTCTTTGACTGATTTATGTTGTCTTTTGGATGCAGCACGCTATTTTGGCTCATAAGCCTTATTTTTCTTTCGGGAGTATGGAGAGCTTTCCTCCCTTTCCAATCCACAGCGTGGTGGCCATATGTGATTCTTATACTCACATCTGTTGCTTTCCAAGAAGGCGTCCGACTTGTGTTTGGAAGCTATACAAGTAGGTTCAGATGTTAAATTTTTATTCTCCTTTATCCATTGGAGTATAGATCAATGGGAACCTTATAATTATGCCTTCTTTTGCATGAAGTTAGATTCTGAGGAGAAATAGGATTACATACTATCTCAATATGCCTTAATATTTACCCACAATGAACTTTTCTAGGCGGTTGGAAGATATGTTGGATGCGTTTGCTGACAGAGTGTCTAAACCTCGCCTTTATTTCACGGATAAAATGCAAATCGCCCTTGGTAAGCTTCTAAGATGTCCTATTATGAATAACAACTAGCTCAAGTAATTTATATTGCAAGAAACTTTATCAAATATATATCTATCATGAAAACAAAGGATTTCATAAGCTAATGGCTCGTAGGCTACTAGAATGTAACAGCATGGTGTAGGTACCACTACCCAATATTAATGAAGCAAACCATATCCCTGTAAATTCATATGAAAATATGAAAAGATCCACTTATGATGAAACTATTCTAGCCTAGAACACATTTTGACATTAAAACCTGTGAATGGTTGCCCTGAATACCACACTTAATATTTATAATGCTGGATTCCCACATCCTTTAGCTCAGTGAAGGTTTGAACAGAGTCTGTTCACAGGTTGTCCTAGTTTATAGTCCTGAATTTCATGTGAACAACAATGGCTTTAATGAATGTCACGACTGATGCAAATGAGCTTCAGTAGAATAAATCATGAACATGAAATAATTGGGTTCTGATATTGCTGTAGATATATGCAATTATTGCATACAGTGTAGCAATTTTCTAACACCAGATGCATTGATAATTGTTTCCTTCTTTCTCATGGAGGACTAAAGCTTCCTTTATGCAGCTGGTGTTTTCTTCAGGGTAAAAGTGGAGGAAGTGAGCCTTGCTAATAATTATAGTCGGGGCATCCATGACATGAGATGAACAGTGTGGATCATCCATTAGGATGACCCATCATGCAGTTTGGTGTGTGAGACAAAGTTTAAGTTTGTTCCCTTGAGAGCAATAGATCTCTCTTTCTTATCTGTGTTTGAGTATGTGTGGGTGTGAAAGAGATGGGTATCACCTCCCATAGGAGGAAATTTTCTCCTATGGTGGTCAAAAGTCAACTCTCCTAACCTTGTGTGGATAGTCGACATCATCCATGTTGATCTCCATGTCCTAAAAGCAAAACCTAGATACATGAAACATCTTGTTGTTCATATCCTTGGGTCCATGGATGAAAAGTGTTCTATTATTGAAGAACCATTAATATTCCAACCACCCAATGCAATAACGAACAATATGGAAATCAAAAGATGTGTAGTGTCTATCTTATAGGACGTGGATTAACATGAATGTTTTCACTCATCCAAAATCCAATATTCTAAATTTTCTCAAAACTAAATGAGGAAATATCACAAATCCTGAGATAATTAGGAAAATGTAAACTTTCCCAATGTATCTTTAAAACTAAATAGGAAAATATCAAATCTTGAACTAATTAAGAATCTGCTGAAGCTAATGAGGAATATGCAGGCAAGTACATGCACCCCTTTCCATCTCTTCCTAAACACTTGTGTCATCAATATATATATAGGAATATGTAAATCAGCTGTTGCAGGAGGCAACCCCGTCTTATGTCGCACTCAAAAATCATATCTCCCGAAAATGTTTTCCACGATCCGATCGCGCATTATCATCTTCATGTTCTAAGATATACACATACAAAAAATCAAGTGATTTAGAGTTTGTTTACTCATATTGATCTAATCGTTCTATTTTATTCTACTGTTAAAAAACCGTTAATGTTTGAACTCAAAGA
The DNA here is from genome assembly GCA_038442645.1 of Agave tequilana. NCBI lineage: Eukaryota > Viridiplantae > Streptophyta > Magnoliopsida > Asparagales > Asparagaceae > Agave > Agave tequilana. Next base: position 19,755 of record JAVJIF010014585.1, on the reverse strand, counting down.
AAATGGAGTAAACAAACCCCAAATCAGGTGATTTTTTATATGTGTACATTTTAGAACATGAAAATGATAATGTGCGGTCGGATCTTGAAAATTCAATCAAAAACTTGAGTTTTGAGTACGACATAGGACGGAGGTGCCTCCTGTGTCAGCTGATTCCCACTTTATAATATATATATATATATATATATATATATATATATATATATATATATATATATATATATATATATATATATATAAGTGAAACTTTGGAGAAAGGGGAGAGGACCTTTTTCGTCACCCTTTACTCAAAATTACAAGATTAGTTTGATATGTTAGGGTGGTGCCTAGTCCATTACATCAATATCCCAATTACGTAAAATTTTCTGATCTGCGGCTTCCAACTTTCCGACAGTTAGCCTGGAACAGAATCTGAATCGCGTCATTGACTTGCTTGAAAACTGATAGCTTGTCCTGCTCTTTTTGCTGAAACACTCTTGGATTTCTTTATTTCCATATGTGCTACACTGACCCCCAGAACGCCAATCTTGCCAAAGCTGTAAGGCCTTCCCTACCCTTGAATTTGATCTTGAGCATAGCTCCTGCTTCATGGATGTTTCCCAGTAATGCAGAACTAATTCCAAGTTTAAGCTTGCAAAGAGTCCATAGGTATGCAGAGAATGGACTAGATAAGAACAAATGATCCCTTGTTTCAGAAGCTGACATGCACAGAGTGCATGTATCAGCTTGTGCAACCCCAATTGCTGACAGGAAAGATCTTGTGAGCAGTTTGTTGAGCAATGCTCTAAGAAGGCAAGCAAACATCTTGGGAGATAAGTTAGGCTTCCAAACAACTTCTACCGAGTCAAATGGAGCTGCTCTCAACCTGACAGAATCATAAGCTGATGCATAAGTGAAAATTTCTGTCTTTGTATCCAATTCCATGAATCAGCTGCATCAGTGATTGGAGTCTGCTGAATGAGAGGCCATCCTTGCTGCAGTGCAGGCTCTTTAAGACACCAGGCACTATCAACTATCAAATCTGCAACTTTCAATAGAGTTTAGTTTGCTGGAGGAGCCAATAAGCCTGCCAGGTGAAGTAAACTTCCTTGGGGCAGCCGGGTATCATACCAGAGATAAGTAGCATGTCCACATCAAGAGATTTTTGGTTCATTGTTGTGACTATATATGTTTTTATGTACTACGATGATCTGATAGTTAGGGGACTATAACTGGTGAATGAAGCTAACTTGTCCACATTTGGCTTTCAGATATTATAGTTTGAAAGACTATTGCATTATTGGTTGAACAGTCACATATCCGTAGAACTTGAAAGAAAAACTTAGAATATGCATATATCACACAACTGAAAATATTATTGTGTCCCACTGGATAATTAGTAGCTACTCTTTTTCCCATATATTTTCTATTAATTTGAAATTTTGTAAGATAAAAATAAGTAATCTTTGTTCTCAGACTCAGACTCTTTAATGCAATGCTTCTTCTGCAATGTTGTTTGTCTTATTATCTGTACATTAGAGAAGTTAAGCTTGTTTTCATTCTCTCTAAGATTGCCTCAAATGATATGCAGCGGGTGGTTTAGGTCATGGTGTGGCTCATGCTGTCTTTTTCTGTCTGAGCCTTCTAACGCCAGCTTTTGGTTCGGCAACATATTATGTTGATCGGTGCCCACACATACCATTTTTTGTTGTTTCTGGTGAGGCCAATCTCCTCTTGCCTATGTCAAATTTGTGATTATTTCTCTTTTATAACTTTTAAGTCTTCTCTGGTGGGAAGTAAGTCATTTTTGCTTAGTCTTGATGCAAACATAGATTTTTTATCTTATAAATTTTGTTGTGACCTTGCACCGGAGTACACCATCAGCTATAATTAGATATGAGTTTTCAGATTTGAACATTCACACAAACATATCTTAAGTACTGATGGTATATAGAAAGATCTACTCTCTTCTCGCATATACCTTCATTTTCTCTCTTGAAATTGTGCAGATAGTACTTGAAGAAGGTGAAAAAATGACTAGTTGGGCTAGACTATCATAGCTGATTATAGATTAGTACTATTATTACTATTGGTTTGTTTATGCAAGAATCTTTATAGAAATGACAAGTGAGAGCAGTGTGTATATTGTCTTCTGCCTTCACGTTTGAAGTCATTGCTACTACACCAAAACTTCAAAGTCATATTGTGCGGGTCGAGGGTTATAAGTTTATACTTAACATTCCCTCATGGCTTTTGTGCAGTGATATGTTGTTTTTTTAATGGACTTAAATATGCACCTGGCTGGATTTGATTTGTTTTTTTTAATCTACTTTTAAATGTGCTCGGCTGGATTCGAACCAGGGTGGCTATGATGCTTCCTGCCACTGGACCAAAACTCCAATGTGATATTGTGGTGAGGTTACTTTATATATAAATTTTAGCGTGTGATATGTACTTGGACATTGTTGTAAAACAATGAGCGTAAAATTGAGTGGCAAACTGATAATTGGTTAATTGATACTGTTGCCATATGTTGTATGCTAAGAAGCATGGATAGTGGGACACGAACACTGAATTTGACACAAACACAACACACTGAAAGCCTGAAAGCAATTCTAAAGTAACGTATAGGAAATTTCCTACATCATTTAAAAGCATACCATCCTAATAAATGTTCCACCCTGCCTTAATCATGATCTGCCATGTCCAGCATTCAAGACATCTTTCTTTATTAATTTGGAACCAAGTATTCACATGCTCTATGTACCTGGTGCTGCGTCCAGGATATTGGGTGCACATCTGTATTCATTCCCGGTGGAAGATACGTAGGGTGAGAACTTTGAAGTATATGTGCTTCATGATGTGCTGGTACAAGTACATTAGTATTTGCAAGAATGTAATGTATTTGTTGGTAAAAAGAGTGTTTTGAGGTGGTGATGCATTGAGAACATTGTGTAACTATTTGTTTGTTCCCTACTTAGTTGTACTGTTCTATTAACTAAGAGTGTGTGTAAAATTGAGCTGGTACAGGAGAAAATTTCAATAATACTTCTTACAGTATTCTTTTTACAAAATCATTTGGAGAGTTTTTTACATTATTACACCTCGCCTACAGACTCACAAGTAATCATACAGAACAGATGTTAATCATGCACTATAGTCTTATGGTGTGTGGGTTTGCATTTGCCTTGATAATTTTTAAGAGACTTAAGATTGCGCCGAGGTCTATCACTAAGTAGAGTCCTGCTCTGTGTATGATTTATTCATTTAGAAGAGGGTTCTCAACTGAGCGACGTGCTTCATCGGAACCCGGGTGTAGTGAAAAGTGGACAAGGGTTGCTAGGTCGTCCCCTAGAAACGACGTGCCACATCGGCGCCCGAACGTGGTACAATTAAATTTTGTTGGGGCGCCCCCTACTCAGCGACGCGCTACATCAGAACCCGGGTGTAGTGAAAAGTGGGCAAAGGTTGCTAGGTCATCGTCCAGAAACGACGCGTGTGCCCGGATGTGATGTCAAATGAGCAAGGGTTTTCATACGTTTATGAGCGGGTGAGGGTAAAAAAAGTAGCTCATGAATATAGGATTAGGTTAGCATCATGGAATATAGGTTCTCTTACAGGTAGATTAGAAGAATTAGTTGATGCTATGATAAGACGGAATGTTAGTATTTTGTGTGTGCAGGAAACTAAGTGGGTAGGTAAAAAAGTTAAAACTATAGAGCCTTGGGGTTATAAACTTTGGTATACTGGTAGAGATAGAAATCGTAATGGGGTGGGTGTGATCATAGATAAACAATTACTTGAGAATGTAGTGGAGATTAGGAGAAAGGGTGATAGAATTTTACTAGTTAAACTTATTTTAGATGGGAGATTTTTAATGTTATTAGTGTCTATGCACCACAAGTAGGACTTGATGAGTCCAGTAAGCGTTAATTTTGGGAGGATTTGGATGAAATTGTGTAAGGCATACTCATTAGAGAAAAACTTTTCATAGGCGGTGACCTCAATGGGCATGAAGGAACTAGTCGTTATGGATTTGATAGTGTACATGGAGGATTTGATTTTGGGAAAAGACATGAAGCATGTAACTCAATTCTAAATTTTGCTTTGTCATATGATTTGATCTTAGCGAATACTTAGTTTAGGAAGAGAGAGTCTCACTTGATCACTTTTAGAAGTGGATTAAATGCACGCCAAATAGATTTCTTTTTAACTAGAAAAGTAGATAGAGGTTGTATGGATTGTAAGGTAATACCGGGTGAGTGTAGTAACCCAACATATACTCTTAATTTTAGATGTCCGGATTAGAAGGAGATTTAGAAAGATTAAACGTAAATTAGATCCTAAGATTAAGTGGTGGCGGCTAAAAGAAGGTAACCAAGGAGTTTTTGTAGATCGAGTAGTACATGAAGCAGATTGGAAAGCCCAAGATGATCCCAATACAACATGGAACAAAATTGCTAGCTGCATTAAAAGAGTAGTTAAAGATGTACTTGGTGAGTCACGGGGTGGTACTCCACCATGTAAGGACACATGATGGTGGAATGAAGAGGAAAAAGCTGTCATTAAGATCAAACAAGACTCTTATAGAGATTTTAAGAAAATTGTGATGGAGTGAGTTTTGAGAGGTATAAGCTAGCCAAGAAGGAAGCTAAGAAAGCTGTTTAGAATGCAAGAGCTAAAGTGTACAAAGATGTGTATAAGAAGTTAGACACCAAAGAGGTTGAAAAGGATATATATAGAATTGCTCGAATAAGGGAGAGAGAGACTAGAGAGTTATGTACTGTGATGTGTGTTAAAGATGAGAATCAGAAGGTTTTAGTTCGAGATGAAGAAATCAAAAAAAGATGAAGAGAGTATTTTGACAAATTGTTCAATGATAATTCTACTCAAGACTTGAATGACCTTACCATTCAGTGCCAGGATATGAAGCATAATTATATGCGCAGAATTAGTGAAGCTGAAGTTAAAGAGGCCTTGAAGAGGATGAAGTCAAGGAAAGCTGTTGGCCCGGATAGAATTCCTATTGAGGTATGGAGATGCTTAGGAGAGGTGTGCGTGAGATGGCTGACAAACCTCTTTAATAAGATCTGGTGTAACACCCCGTTCCTGGAATACGTACTTAGTTGCGTATTCAGATTTCTCGATCGTATTTTTCGATTTACTTCCTGTATTTGAATTCCTTATATGATTGTTTTGTCTTGGATTTGGATTCGTGGATTCGGAGTCAACCTTAGTTTGAACCGAAGGCCCGATCCCAGAGTATTACTCGATTGGTCTTTCTACTATTCCGATTTGACCGATTTCAGTTTTAAACATCGTTTCCCAATATTCTAGATTTTATATGATTTTCTGGAATTTTCCGGAATTAAGTTATAAATCTTCAAAACCGGTGTTGGCCAGTATCGTTGACCGACTCCCGGATTTTTAATTTACAAACGGTTTGGAATTTCTAAATGTGCCTTTAGACATTATTTCTCAAAATCATATTTTCTATCTGAATACATTTTCTGGGATTTTCCTGAATATTATTGAAAACCCGGCCAATCCGGCGTATACCGAGATTGACGGTTGACCTTATGATTTTTATCTTGAAAAGGAGATTGAATTTCTGAAAACCGATTTCACCAAAAATCATTTTATGATTTTTGAGAATTTTTGGGAAGCTTTCCGAGCTATTTCATTTTTGGGCTTTTCCGGTGTTTTCCCAGATACCGAGGAGATGGTCCCATATATTCCACTTTGTCTTTTCCCATTTTCTCTCTCCTTCCTTAAACGCGGATCTCACCAACCTAGGATTCCACATTTATTGTGAAGATCCTTCCCATTCCGCATTTAATGCACTTCAGATCAAATCCCATCAAGTATCATGACTTTCTCTCTCCTCTGTTAAAAACGCAGCTTTTGGCTTTTCCCTAAACGCGGCTTAATTCCCGCGTTTGAACCTTTTTGCCTAAACGCAGGTGGTGTGCTGCGTTTGAGATGGGAAACGCAAGACTTCACATTGGTTGTTTTTGTCTTATTTGGAGTGCAACATTTCAATATTCTTCTTTCTCTCTCTTCATTAATTCTCCTCTTCCAAAATATCATTTCCAAGATATCCCCACTCCTTTCTCTTCATCATAACCGGCCATGTGGCAAGAGAAATGTCTAATCCCCCAATTTTACACAAACCCCCCTCTCCTTTATTCATTTGCATCACTTCACAATCCAACTCCTATAAATACCCCTCTCCTTCTCTCTCCCTTCATTTTACTTCTTCTTCTTCCTTACTTCCTGCAACCTCCAACGGAGAAGCCACCAAGAGAGAGAGAGCTTCTTCTCTTGCTTCCTTTGTTCACCCAACTCCATCTTCTCCACAACTTCTTCACCAAACTTCACCACCTTCAACCTCCAACACTTTGTGAGAACCGGCCACTCCTTTTGGATTGGGGCCGTGTTTCTTCTCCATTGGCAAGACTTGGAACCGGCCACTCCTTTTGGATTGGGGCCGTGTTTCTTCTCCGGCGGCAAAACTTAGGGTCGGTGCCCTCCTTTTGAATTGGGACCGAGCTTCCCTTCGTTGGACGCAGCAAAGATCTTGTTAGGCGAGTAATCTCGCTATCCGCTTGCCTTCTTACGCGAGTGTTTTTTCCTCGCCAAAGACTTGATTAACTTGTAGTTTATCAACATAAGATCACAACTCTTAAAAGTCAGTTCTGCTCACTGTTTTACAGTATTAGTCGACTTGCCCAATTCATAAGTCGACTAACCCCCCTGAAACGCAACTCCATTTCTTGAGACGCAGCCCTGTTAAGTCGACTAACTAATCCTCCTAGTCGACTAACCTTTACTGGAACGCGTCCTTTTCCTGGAACGCTGCCTACTTTTTCATCCTTTATTGACCAACTCTTTCTTATGAGACGCGGGCTTGTGAAACGCGGATTCATGAGACGCGGACTTGTGGCAAGACGCGGGCTTGTGGAACGCCACTTTCCTGAGACGCGCCACTTTCTAGAGACGCGCCGTTTCTCTGAAACGCAGCTTTCCCAAACGCAGCCTAGCTAGTCGACTTGTCTCTTTGTTATAGTCGACTAACACCTTGCTTAGTCGACTACCCATGAATCCCTAGTCGACTATCTTTAGCTAACTGCTGTGATTGATCACTTCCTTGAATATGGACTTTATCCTCGGGACTTGTATTATTTGTTATGATGTTTTCATGACTTGTCACCTGCCTAATATCACCATCCTGTCATGCTATCACTCAACACCCAGTATGATCTACTTGACTTGTGATTATCATGTTTACGGGAATCTTGCCTTGTTATTGTGTATGGAACTAAGTGCCACACAGAGCAAAGTGCCACACTACTCGGTGGGGGCCACCTCTTGAATCTGTGGGGGCCACCTCTAGAATCCATCCCCTCAGAGCAAAGTGCCACATGGAACAAAGTGCCACACCATACTCGGTGGGGGCCACCTCTTGAATCTGTGGGGGCCACCTCTTGAATCTGTAGGGCCATTCCTGTTATGACCTGTTATTCCCGTAATTTGATAATATTGATAAGCTACAACTTGCACTGGGAATGGGAGGAAGTAATGGATGCCGGAATGATACCTTACTTATAGTAATGGAATAAAATACTGACGATTCGTGTTAGTGGGACTTTGGGCCCACAGAAGATGCGTGTTAGGGGGACTTTGGGCCTCCAAAACTGGTCCCAGGTGTATGGGAACTACTATAAGAAGTGTTATCAGTTCTCTATCTGCTTCCGTTAACAACCCTCGCCTTGCTTATATATGGATGTATGTGTGTTGGGGTGTACACCCGGACACATACCCAGATATATGGGTCAGACGAGTAATAATAAGTGCCTGTCATGATTCTTGTTATGATCCCTGTTATGCCTGTTATGATTCCTGATATGACTCTTGTTATGATTCCCGTTATGACACCTGTATTGGACTCCTGTTATGATGCCTGTTATGATTCTTGTTATGACTCCCGTTATGTACTCCTGTCATGCCTGTTATGTACTTCTGTTATGACCACTTTGTGACTTGTGATTGTATGTGCTTGGATTACGATGATATGAGATAAAGGTATATAAATGAGGGTTTCCTTGTTTGGATTATTCCTTCGACGTACTAGTCTCATGGAAGCGTGACCTAAGCTTGTGCAATCGGTTTTGCTCGTAATCGGATTTCCTGTTTTATGATGATTATGATATACTTGTTCATGCCTGCTATATTTGTGTCCTAACCCCTGTTTTCTGAACTTGATATCCTTTGTACTTGATATCAATTGTTGTATATACACTTGTGCTCATCCTGGCTCGCCACCTGGCTTTTGCATTACACTCGCCTGGGGAGTTTCATCTGACTCCCCTGGATTCTCATGTCCAGGTTTTGGAGCTTGGAGCGTGTGGATCCTTCCTGTTGCTGATCAGAGTGGCGCAGCGGTAGCGTGGATCTCCAGCCTACCGTCCAGAGCCACGTCCTTCCAGGCCCCTGTGTGCCTCTCGAGTTTCCTCATAGTGAACTCGTGAGTGCCTTTCATTGTTTACTCTTGTATGCTCCTTGTATTCTCGCATTTGCGCCTATCAGGTGATGTAATATTATTGTAATATCGGATCACCTCTGGTGATAACTCTGTAATTGTACTCATGTGTTGGAATGTATAATGCACCACTTGCTTCCGTACTCTGATTCTTGTCTGTACTGATGCTTAGCGTATATACGTGAGGGTATTTCTGACCTGCGTATATACGTCACAGTGACGTCCCCGTACCAGCGGGATCTGGGCGTTACAGGATGGTATCAGAGCCTAGGCTCTCACCTCCTCAGTACGTCCAGATGGCAAATTAATGGTAAAGCAATTTGCAACTGGAATGCATGAGTCCTGGTTATACATTCCAAACTCCAAGTGCAGAGTTATCTATTTCTTCCTTCTGATCTATTTCTTGAAACTTGAGATCTCCAATCTTTTACCTATCAGTTTCTCCTTGCTACCCATTCCAACCAACTCAGATATGGAAAGACGGAGTACACGTAATGGTGCTGGTACTTCTCAAGATGGACCCAACAGGGACAATGATGGTATGATGAGGGTACTTCAGGGGATGATGCAGAGTCAACAGCAGCAGACCGAACTGTTACGTCAAGGACTGTTGGTTGCACCCCGAGAACAGAGGCCAGGCAGTGTGTCAGATTTCAGGAGATTACAGCCGGCCGTATTTTCTGGTACAGAGAAGCCTCTGGATGCTGAACAATGGCTGATAGACACAACAGATCTTTTGAAGGCAGCCCGAGTCCCGGATGAGAACCAAGTGGAAGTGGCCAAGATACAGCTGAGAGATGTGGCCAGAACCTGGTGGTTGGCAGAAGAAGCAACACTGGAGAAACCTATTACGTGGGACCAATTCTCAAAGGGTTTCTACGAGAGATTCTTCCCGGCAACAGCCAAAAAGAAATGGAAGAACAATTTATCCGGTTACAGCAACGGAACCGGTCAGTGGATGAATATGCGGCTGAATTCTTGAGTCTTAGCAGGTTTGCACCCTACATGGTGTCAGACGAAGAAAAGAGGGCGAGCAGATTTCAGCAAGGGCTGAAGATGGATGTCCAGATGTTCCTTATTCTTCAACAGCTGAAGACATACACTCAGGTTCTCTCCATTGCCCGTGAAGTAGAAAGGGGACTGGAGAAGAAGAATGAGAACCAGGTGCAGAACAAGTCAGTGAAGAGTCCTTTTCAGTTGATGAATGAAGAAGATGCAGTCAGGACAGCCCATGGCCCGATGATCAAGCAACCATTCCAACCTTCTCTTCCTCAGATCATATGTAACTTCTGCCACAAGCCTGGACATTATAGGAGGGATTGTCGAATGGCCAATGGACTATGCCTAGCATGTGGGACCGGAAGTCATGCAATAAGAGATTGCCCGTTCAGAAGGATAGGAAATATGGCACCAATCAGACCAGCACTTCCTGCCCCACCTCTTCCAGCTCCACCACTGAGAAGGAATCCAGAACCCATTGACCGAAGAGCCCCATTTCCACCTCAGCGATATGATCACCCACAGAGAGGAGCAAGACCCAGAGCAGACTATGGCAGAGGCCAAATTCACAACATGGCGGCAGAGGTGTCAGAGGAAGCAGCAGCAGCAGAGTATGAAGCTCAGTACCTGGAGCAGGAACCTTGAGGATGTCACTGTACAAGCAACCCCTGACCTTTTGTATTTTGGGTTGGTTACCCCTCTAAATATTCCGCCTTATCCTGTTCTCATTGTCCATCCTGGTCCTTCCTGTGTCCATCTTAACCCTGTTTTGGTTTTATGAAGCCTTCATTCCAGCCTTTGTCCTCCTTGTGTTCAATTTACCCCTTAACGAAATTGCGAGGACGCAATTTTTTGTAAGGTGGATGGATTGTAACACCCCGTTCCTGGAATACGTACTTAGTTGCGTATTCAGATTTCTCGATCGTATTTTTCGATTTACTTCCTGTATTCGAATTCCTTATATGATTGTTTTGTCTTGGATTTGGATTCGTGGATTCGGAGTCAACCTTAGTTTGAACCGAAGGCCCGATCCCAGAGTATTACTCGATTTGGTCTTTCTACTATTCCGATTTGACCGATTTCAGTTTTAAACATCGTTTCCCAATATTCTAGATTTTATATGATTTTCTGGAATTTTCCGGAATTAAGTTATAAATCTTCAAAACCGGTGTTGGCCAGTATCGTTGACCGACTCCCGGATTTTTAATTTACAAACGGTTTGGAATTTCTAAATGTGCCTTTAGACATTATTTCTCAAAATCATATTTTCTATCTGAATACATTTTCTGAGATTTTCCTGAATATTATTGAAAACCCGGCCAATCCGGCGTATACCGAGATTGACGGTTGACCTTATGATTTTTATCTTGAAAAGGAGATTGAATTTCTGAAAACCGATTTCACCAAAAATCATTTTTATGATTTTTGAGAATTTTTGGGAAGCTTTCCGAGCTATTTCATTTTTGGGCTTTTCCGGTGTTTTCCCAGATACCGAGGAGATGGTCCCATATATTCCACTTTGTCTTTTCCCATTTTCTCTCTCCTTCCTTAAACGCGGATCTCACCAACCTAGGATTCCGCATTTATTGTGAAGATCCTTCCCATTCCGCATTTAATGCACTTCAGATCAAATCCATCAAGTATCATGACTTTCTCTCTCCTCTGTTAAAAACGCAGCTTTTGGCTTTTCCCTAAACGCGGCTTAATTCCCGCGTTTGAACCTTTTTGCCTAAACGCAGGTGGTGTGCTGCGTTTGAGATGGAAACGCAAGACTTCACATTGGTTGTTTTTGTCTTATTTGGAGTGCAACATTTCAATATTCTTCTTTCTCTCTCTTCATTAATTCTCCTCTTCCAAAATATCATTTCCAAGATATCCCCACTCCTTTCTCTTCATCATAACCGGCCATGTGGCAAGAGAAATGTCTAATCCCCCAATTTTACACAAACCCCCCTCTCCTTTATTCATTTGCATCACTTCACAATCCAACTCCTATAAATACCCCTCTCCTTCTCTCTCCCTTCATTTTACTTCTTCTTCTTCCTTGCTTCCTGCAACCTCCAACGGAGAAGCCACCAAGAGAGAGAGAGCTTCTTCTCTTGCTTCCTTTGTTCACCCAACTCCATCTTCTCCACAACTTCTTCACCAAACTTCACCACCTTCAACCTCCAACACTTTGTGAGAACCGGCCACTCCTTTTGGATTGGGGCCGTGTTTCTTCTCCATTGGCAAGACTTGGAACCGGCCCTCCTTTTGGATTGGGGCCGTGTTTCTTCTCCGGCGGCAAAACTTAGGGTCGGTGCCCTCCTTTTGAATTGGGACCGAGCTTCCCTTCGTTGGACGCAGCAAAGATCTTGTTAGGCGAGTAATCTCGCTATCCGCTTGCCTTCTTACGCGAGTGTTTTTCCTCGCCAAAGACTTGATTAACTTGTAGTTTATCAACATAAGATCACAACTCTTAAAAGTCAGTTCTGCTCACTGTTTTACAGTATTAGTCGACTTGCCCAATTCATAAGTCGACTAACCCCCCTGAAACGCAACTCCATTTCTTGAGACGCAGCCCTGTTAAGTCGACTAACTAATCCTCCTAGTCGACTAACCTTTACTGGAACGCGTCCTTTTCCTGGAACGCTGCCTACTTTTTCATCCTTTATTGACCAACTCTTTCTTATGAGACGCGGGCTTGTGAAACGCGGATTCATGAGACGCGGACTTGTGGCAAGACGCGGGCTTGTGGAACGCCACTTTCCTGAGACGCGCCACTTTCTAGAGACGCGCCGTTTCTCTGAAACGCAGCTTTCCCAAACGCAGCCTAGCTAGTCGACTTGTCTCTTTGTTATAGTCGACTAACACCTTGCTTAGTCGACTACCCATGAATCCCTAGTCGACTATCTTTAGCTAACTGCTGTGATTGATCACTTCCTTGAATATGGACTTTATCCTCGGGACTTGTATTATTTGTTATGATGTTTTCATGACTTGTCACCTGCCTAATATCACCATCCTGTCATGCTATCACTCAACACCCAGTATGATCTACTTGACTTGTGATTATCATGTTTACGGGAATCTTGCCTTGTTATTGTGTATGGAACTAAGTGCCACACAGAGCAAAGTGCCACACTACTCGGTGGGGGCCACCTCTTGAATCTGTGGGGGCCACCTCTAGAATCCATCCCCTCAGAGCAAAGTGTCACATGGAACAAAGTGCCACACCATACTCGGTGGGGGCCACCTCTTGAATCTGTGGGGGCCACCTCTTGAATCTGTAGGGCCATTCCTGTTATGACCTGTTATTCCCGTAATTTGATAATATTGATAAGCTACAACTTGCACTGGGAATGGAGGAAGTAATGGATGCCGGAATGATACCTTACTTATAGTAATGGAATAAAATACTGACGATTCGTGTTAGTGGGACTTTGGGCCCACAGAAGATGCGTGTTAGGGGGACTTTGGGCCTCCAAAACTGGTCCCAGGTGTATGGGAACTACTATAAGAAGTGTTATCAGTTCTCCATCTGCTTCCGTTAACAACCCTCGCCTTGCTTATATATGGATGTATGTGTGTTGGGGTGTACACCCGGACACATACCCAGATATATGGGTCAGACGAGTAATAATAAGTGCCTGTCATGATTCTTGTTATGATCCCTGTTATGCCTGTTATGATTCCTGATATGACTCTTGTTATGATTCCCGTTATGACACCTGTATTGGACTCCTGTTATGATGCCTGTTATGATTCTTGTTATGACTCCCGTTATGTACTCCTGTCATGCCTGTTATGTACTTCTGTTATGACCACTTTGTGACTTGTGATTGTATGTGCTTGGATTACGATGATATGAGATAAAGGTATATAAATAAGGGTTTCCTTGTTTGGATTATTCCTTCGACGTACTAGTCTCATGGAAGCGTGACCTAAGCTTGTGCAATCGGTTTTGCTCGTAATCGGATTTCTTGTTTTATGATGATTATGATATACTTGTTCATGCCTGCTATATTTGTGTCCTAACCCCTGTTTTCTGAACTTGATATCCTTTGTACTTGATATCAATTGTTGTATATACACTTGTGCTCATCCTGGCTCGCCACCTGGCTTTTGCATTACACTCGCCTGGGGAGTTTCATCTGACTCCCCTGGATTCTCATGTCCAGATTTTGGAGCTTGGAGCGTGTGGATCCTTCCTGTTGCTGATCAGAGTGGCGCAGCGGTAGCGTGGATCTCCAGCCTACCGTCCAGAGCCACGTCCTTCCAGGCCCCTGTGTGCCTCTCGAGTTTCCTCATAGTGAACTCGTGAGTGCCTTTCATTGTTTACTCCTGTATGCTCCTTGTATTCTCGCATTTGCGCCTATCAGGTGATGTAATATTATTGTAATATCGGATCACCTCTGGTGATAACTCTGTAATTGTACTCATGTGTTGGAATGTATAATGCACCACTTGCTTCCGTACTCTGATTCTTGTCTGTACTGATGCTTAGCGTATATACGTGAGGGTATTTCTGACCTGCGTATATACGTCGCAGTGACGTCCCCGTACCAGCGGGATCGGGGCGTTACATCTGGCAAACTAAAAAGATGCCCAATGAGTGGAGGAAGTACCTTAGTACCTCTCTATAAGAATAAGGGTGATATCCAGAGTTGTTCAAACTATCGTGGAATAAAACTTATATGTCACACCATGAAGTTTTGGGAAAGGGTAATTGAACACAGGTTAAGGCAGAATGTTACAATATCAGAGAACCAGTTTGGGTTCATGCCGGGGCGATCGACGCAGAGGCTATTCATTTGCTTCGTCAACTTATAGAGCGATTTCGAAAGAAGAAGAGAAATTTGCATATGGTCTTTATTGATTTAGAAAAAGCTTATGATAAGGTGCCAAGAGAGGTATTATGGTGGACATTGATGAAAAAGGAAGTCCCCATCAAATATATTGACATAATAAAGGATATGTACGATGGAGTAGTGGCAAATGTCAGAACTTGTGGAGGCATAACAAGTGATTATTCTATCACAATTAGATTGCATCAAGAATTTGCATTAAGTCCATTCTTATTTGTCATAATCATGGATGAACTTACTAGAGCTATTCAGGATGAGATACCGTGGTGTATGCTATTTGCTGATGATATTGTCCTAGTCGATAAAACGAGAGCCGGGGTAAATGCCAAATTGGAGTTATAGAGGAAACTCTAGAATCTCGAGTTTTTAGATTAAGTAGGACCAAAACAGAGTATATGAAGTGTAAATTCAGTAAATAGGAAATCCGAGATTATAGTATTGTGAGATTAGATGGACAAGAAATATCGATGAGCAATCATTTCAAGTACTTGGGTTCTATTATCCAAAAAGATGGGGAGACTGATAGTGATGTCAACCATAGGATCCAAGTTGGCTGGTTGAAATGGAGGAGCGCAATAGGAGTTTTATGTGATCGTAACATTCCGTTATGGTTGAAGGGAGAGTTTTATCGGACTGTTATTAGGCCAGCTTTGTTATATGGTCACAGAATGTTGGGTTATAAAGAGACGTCATGCCCATAAAATGAGTGTAACAGAGATGCACATGCTTCGTTAGATGTGTAGTAACACATGGCAGATAAGGTAAGAAATGAGAATATTCGTACTAAGATAGGTGTAGCCTCTGTAGAAGAGAAGATGAGAGAAAACCGCCTACGATGGTTTGGTCATATGCGACGTACACCTACAGATGCGCCAGTTCGACGAGTAGAGCGTATCAATTTAAGGCAAGTTAAAAGAGCGCAGGGGAGACCGAAGAAAATATGGATGGAGGTAATACGACAAGATATAGAGGTTAAAGGTCTTAGTGAAGGCATATTGCTCGATAGGAATGAGTGAAGAAAGCTGATCCATGTACCGATCCGGCGTAATTCTCTTTAGTTCATGTAGCCTACCCCAAATACTTGGGACAAATGGCTTAGTTGTTGTTGTTGTTGTTGTAGAAGAGGGTTCTCAAAGGAAGCAGTTCTATGCCACTTCATTGAGTTTGCTGAAAGAGATGGTGTTGATCCATTAATACACTTTCAACCTTTTAATTTCTATATAGAGATGAAAAACATCTGATTGGATATATGGAGTGGAGATGCTACCTTTCCCTGCAGCATGTCATCAAAATCCAGGAATAGCAGGGAGATATGGGCTGGAAGATCTGTTTTGGATTCTAATGTCCAAATTTGTTATCCATTTTAGAACCCAGTCCCATTTGTGTCAAGAAGCTGCTCTTCCAGATTCAAATCGCCCAAAGCTCGTGACAATCAATGGATCTTCACTTAACACTACCCTCACTATTGGATTTGACTTTCATTCATGATTACAGGTCCAAACCATGAACTATTTAGTTAATTTGTGAGCCATTGAAGAATGGGTGATCTTCAATATACATACATAGAGGCACATAAAAACAAAACAATATTCCATTGCGATGCTGCTCCTAGCAACTGCTCTCGGTGAAAGCATTTTCTGCTCTCTGCGTGATTATAGAGAACACTAGGCATGCATACACCAAACAAAAAATGGGAAAGTAGAAATTCTTGTTATTATGAGATTTGTGTTGCCTGTATTAAATAGACTAAATGATATAACATGTCTGATGAATGTAGTATTGGATTTAGTTTTGACCTAACTGGT
The DNA here is from genome assembly GCA_038442645.1 of Agave tequilana. Classification (NCBI taxonomy): domain Eukaryota; kingdom Viridiplantae; phylum Streptophyta; class Magnoliopsida; order Asparagales; family Asparagaceae; genus Agave; species Agave tequilana. The sequence goes on along the minus strand of JAVJIF010014585.1, from coordinate 3,583 downwards.
TTTCTTTTATATGGCAGCCATTATTTCTCTGGGATTTGTGATGATTCATACTTTCTCCATGGTCATTGCTTTCACTGGGTACTCAGAAGGGGAGAAAAACTGACCAATTTTTTATTCCCATTGTTCATATGATTGCCTCTGCAACGGTGAGCTTCTATAACCTCAAAAAGTAGCGTCTACGTGAAGTCATCATTTGGTGTGGTGTAGCCAAAATTACTGTTGGCTTGCAATTTTCTCGTTTTTTTTTCCTGTTTTCTTTATTGTTTTTACTCAATCTGATAGAAGGGCTGGAACACATATTTTGGCATTTACCAGAAATTTTTCAAAAGATGTCTATGACCTGTAATATGAGAACCGATTAAATAGCATTTTTATTTTTTTTTAATAAAAGGTTCATAGAGCATAGAATGTAATTTTTTGATAGTTTTCACGAAGGTATCCTGGACATGTTTTTGCATGTCCTAGATATGTCTTTGTTTATCAACCAGAATTGCTCGAGTCTTTCTTCAAATAAAGCACCACATCTTGTATTTTTCTTTTCGTTTTCTTTTTTGACCAGTTCCTTTGGTTATTTCCATTGCAGACTCTAATCAATCTCGCACCTGGGGGCTGTGTTGTTGGGGTCCCTCTCCTCTGCATCGTAATGGCAGTGACCATGCAGTATTGCTGGAGGATGGTTTGGCGAAGATTACCAGAGAACCGAAATAGGCAGATAGTTAGTTAGTGCCATCAACAGTGCTTAAAAGTCATCGCGTCCGAAGAAGTGAATATTTTATCATGACAGCTTTTTAATTATATTTTTGTATTGAAGGTATCATCATAGATAACTGTCGCAAAAAGGGTATTCATTCTGTTTCCACGATCCAACTTGCAGCAGAGCATACTGAGAAATAACTTATTGAATCCAAATATACATGGTATCTGCTTCAGTTATGATGTTCTTTAATTATGCAGAACATACTTATGTATTTTTAATTTTGTTTGAACTTTGAATGAGGGACTTAGGAACTGAAATCTTGAGCAAATAATAGAGAGTGAGTTTAGCCTTTTCTATTGCTTTGCCTAGTGTTGTCATTTGTATTTTTGCTGTTACTGTAATGCAAACTATCACATTGCGAACTTCTTTGGGGGTTTTGCAATTTCAATTACATATTGTACAGTCTTCATGGTTTCACATATCAAAAAGATGCGAGTTTTTAGAAAATACTGACTTATCATTGAAGTTCATGGTTTGCTTTGGATAGTTTTGAGTCATATTATTAGCTTTGAAAACCCTTCGACGGGATTAATTTGCATTTATAGGCTTTAGAATCTTTTGGTTTAGATCATCTTCAATACAAATTATATCATTAAACAAGCAAATCATAAAGGATTTTCTTAATGCCGGCAATTTCATGTGGAACCAATTGCGTCAAAAGCATGATGCTGAATTCATTATGCTACTACAAGATTGTGAACAAATAAATTGCATGACTTGTAACATATGAATTAAACTTGAATGGGACTTTTCTGTATGCATCAACATTAGAACCAATAAAAACCGAAAAATAGAAAGACGTACAAAAGGAATTTTGGAAAATCCAAAAAGTTCCACTGTTATTACGATGACTAATCATAAGTTGAAAAGTCGCTCGAGGGGAATGAATTAAATTTCTAGCTGTACCAGCATTTCATTCAGCAGCAAACCAATTGAGAAGTGATGGGAAAATAAACCAACTAAACTTCACTATTAGTTGTATGATGAGTATGTGATAATATCATACCCCCCATCTCCTGAGTCCATCTCCCATGGATGATGGCCAATACTTCCGTCCTGACTGCTGCACGCATTCAGAAAGTCTTCTTCAGTGAAGCGGAGGTTCATACCAGGAGGCAGCTCAGATGCATCCATCTGAACCACAGAGGATACGGGGACTCTCGGGTTGACGGCTTTGCCTATCAGGTGCCTGCTCGAGACTGGCAATCACATTTGGGTATGCTTGTGCGTCTTATAGAATTGGATTGGATATGCTTGCAGTTAAAAACTGAAAGGAGATGCTTTTAGACAGGGAGAATAACTCTGCAATTACCCAAAGGAAAAAAAAATTGTATATTTTACAATACAAACAAAAAAGATGCAGGTCCAGAGTCGTACCTTCAGGCAAGCGAAAATCCCAGGCAGACCATAACCGCAACCAAGCTGCAATTATCACCAAAGAGTATTAGTTTTGCACCAGATAAACTAAATCATTATTTGTTCATCTCATATCAAAGAAGAAAACATACAATACTTATTGTGTGGGGGAGGGAGAGTGTAAAATATTGATGGCAGAGTTTTTTACCTCACTGAAGGAGATAGCACAGAGTTTGGAGGTCAATGGTGTGTACAAGACTTGGTAAAAGATCAGAGCGCAGCCGAAGACAGGAGTCTGGTTGATCGGACATGCATGACGTGCACACAATAGAAGAGAAAGTGATGTCGGTGTTGGAAGACAAAATAGAAAGGAGACTGTCGTTTGACCGCCTGGTTGAACGACTGAGATTTAACAGAACATGGATCCTGGGCGTTTTTCCTAGTGGTTGACCGCCCGATCGACTGCTCGATCGACCTAGACGCATGATCTTGCAGTTCCTAAGCTGGGGACCTACCAAGATGATATCACTTAAAAGTATGCATTACTTTATGTCATTTTTTGATGATTTCTCTAGGAACTATGGGGTATACACTATAAGACTCAAAGAAGAATCCTATATTTTGCTTGTGGAGTGGAAGAAGCATAAAGAAACACACAAGAAGGGAGATCAAGGTATTCCGTTTGGATAACGATGATGAGTACACTAATGATCATTTCCTATAAGTATGTCGTGATGAGAGCATAGAGAGAGACACTTCACAGTTCGAGAAACACCGCAACAGAATGGGATAGCCGAAAGGATGAATCGTACATCCTGTAGAAGGTTTGATATATGTTTTCAAATCTGGATTGTCAAAATCCTTTTGAGTTGAGGCATTGATATATGTGTGCCATATCATCAATAGATTGACATCGTCTGCGATAAGAGGTAAAACTCTCATGAGATTTAGTAAGGGGAAGCTTCTCAAGACTACGATTTGCTTAGGATATTTGGATATCCTGCCTACTATCATATTAAGAAAAACAAGTTGGATCAAAGAGCGAAAAAATGTGTGTTTTTAGGATTTAAAGAGGAGTTAAAGGCTACAAAATATGAGACGCGAAAGACAAGAAGAATGTAATGGTCTCAGTTTTTTTAATCACCTTAATTACCATGATCTTAAACTTTTACGCTTAATTGTTCAGATAATCTCGGAAACTTTTGGCAGCATCTCCTTTATAATATGGAATCTCTCCAAACACAATATCTCAGATTTTGGATAACATTAGCCTACTTATCAATATACAACATCCCATGCAATATATAATACTATTTCGGCTTGACATCATCTACTTATAAGTCTCCAAATTTGAATCATATGAATCCAATTCAAAGTCAATTTAATAAACACATACTGAGAGTACTCCCCTCGATATCACTTTCTAACACAAACCAACTCTAATTCATTTCCAATAAATTAGAACTCATG